>JADBJO010024812.1:0-24646 GCA_016801955.1 Conus betulinus
CTCTTGCCACAGACTTTGATATAAGCCTGAGGTTGAGGTTTCAGATTAGTGTGAGGGACAATCTCAACTCTTTCTTTGTGACACTTTTGGCAAGTTGACCAACCATTTCATTGCCTTGAAATGCCCACATGGCTGGGAACCCAAGCAAAAATTATGTTACATCCATCTGATCCATCAGAGAGATGCACAGTTTGAATAACTTCAGCAGTTGAGGGCGCTTGAGGTTACGGGTGGATGGGTTAAAATCCTTCATTCCTTGATCAGTGGTGTAAAAACCTCCTGACTAGTTTCCCACCCAAACTTGCATGGTTTCTGGCTTCCACTTTACCATGGACTATTTCTGTTTACTCTAGTCTAAAACATCTTAGTTACTTCCTTTGCACAACTGCCTATCAAATCATGATTGCTAAAAGGGTTTTAAGTTGCCTTTGTTTCAATATATATATATCTCTTTGATTTTGTGCTGCAGGTTGTCGCACTTGGTCTACTGGCTTACTGGCAATTTCTAGACCCAAATACCAACTTTCAGTTGTATGCCACAGAAACATGTAGAGAGTGAGTAAGTATGAGTGTGCATGTGTTTGTCTGTGCGTGTGCAAAGAGAGAGAGAGAGAGAGAGAGAGCGCGAGGGAGAATGCGTATGCACGTGTGCTTGTGTGTGTCTGCATAGTAATGTTCACTTAGCATGAAAGAATAAAATTCATTCGCCTTTCAATATGAACAAATTAACTACTTAGGGTGTATCTGTTATGGTCCTAAATTAGCACCCTGGAAAATATCTGCTTCGTGTAGATCTCGAGGTTATAGTAATCTTGACTTGAAAGGAGTTTTTTTCGCTGCATTCGACTTCACATCCCTGTGATGTTCAGAGTAAATGAAAATGGACTGCTGACACCACAAACAATGTCAAATTTGTAAGGAAAACTAAACTGTAGGCTCATGTCACTGACTTAAAATTCTGACATCTTCCCTGCCTTCTGTCGCCCCCTCCCCACCCCCACACCTCACCCCTCCAGTAAGTGAAATATTCACAGTATGAGGTCAGGTCACACAATCTACACACAGACCTGCTTTCATTGGCTTAGGGGTGGAAGACAGGGGTGGAGCACAGAAAATTATAGGATGGAAACAGTGTAGCTGTGATTACAGCTGTTTATTTCAAGTGATCTGCTGCCTGCCTTTTCAGCATCAGAATGAAGTGGTTGAACGAGGCAACATAATTTATCGTATTATGAGGCGGGGGTCTTAGCTCACAAGTTTGCAACTTGCCAGAGAGACGCCTTACACACACTCTTCGAACTATTTGCTAGCTGGCACTTGGTGCTGGAAAGTAAATGTTTTTTTTAACAAGTATATGGCCAAAGTTTACAGGTAAAAAAACTGCATTATATAATGCCAGACTTGCAGAACCTTTATATCATGATGGAACAAGCTGAACTAAAACAGGAGAGCTCTAGCAGTGAATCAAGTAGTCCTCAAAATCCTTTGATCAATGTTGAGTCAGCCATCTTCTTCCTCATTAATGTGAAAAAAGGTCAACAAAAAGGTTGCAGAATGGGGGGGGGGGGGGGGGGGGGGGGGGGGGGGGGGGGGGGGGGTGGGGGGGGGGGGGGGGGGGGGGGGGGGGGGGGGGGGGGGGGGGGGTGGGGGGGGGGGGGGGGGGGGGGGGGGGGTGGGGGGGTGGGGGGGGGTGGGGGGGGGGGGGGGGGGGGGGGGGGGGGGGGGGGGGGGGGGGGGGGGGGGGCAGGTTACAAGTGTGGGATAAAAGTTGATTTAAATTTCCAGTGTTGACTGGTTATCAATCTTGTTCCTCAACTGTGCAGTGTGGGAAGAGGGCGCAAGAAAGGCAGAAACAGTATTGGGGCAGAAGATCTGGAAAGCCCTGGCATATTTTTGGGAAACATGTGTGTGAAGGAACGGAGGTGGGAGTCCTGAGACGGAGAAGAGAAGAAGAGGGCAAGTGGGCAATGGCAATAGCCCTGTAAAATATTTTCTACAATGCTTTTAAACTTATAATTAAGTTACATCTTGATCTTTGAGTTCAATGGCCAACAAAACCAATCATCAGCTGCAGTGCTAAGAAGAAAAAAAAAAATTAGTATGACAATGACATTAATAACAAAAAGACAATTAAAACTGATCACACACACACACACACACACACACACACACACACACACACACACACACACACACACGTACACACACACACACACACACACACACACACACACATTTTTAACACTTCCACTGGTAACTTTGGTCCAGTAAAAAATATGATGTGATTGATGAGAACACAATCAGTCAGCATTCTGAGTGATTGATTGAGCGAGTAAGTGAATGAGAGAGAGTGGGTGAGTTTGTAAGTGAGGGTGATACTGATACTAAAATGTGTATGTGTGTCTGGGTTATGGTCCAGCAATATAAAGTTAAGTCTTAGGACAGAAATCACCACAAAAACAATGTCCAGATATGCCGGGAAAAAAACACCATGCCTTATCCATTATTGCCTGCTTGACATTTTCACTTGGTCAAAAACTGTCAGATTTTCCTTAGTTATCCAGGACTCTAATGAGCTCATTTCCACACAAAATTTCCCAAGACTAGCAACAATCTAACAAATCCTCTGACTTACAAACTTTATAAATGAGAATAAAACTAGTTCCACTCCACTCACTCACTGTGTGTGTGTGTGTGTGGTGTGTGTGTGTGTGTGTGTGTGTGTGTGTGTGTGTGTGTGTGTGTGTGACGTGTGTGTGTGCACGCACGTGTGTGCGTGCGTGTGTGTGTGAGTATATCATGTGACAATGTGTTCATTGCAGAGTACAGAAATAGCAAGCAGAGTTCAGGTAAAATGTTGTTACCTGTAATTTTGGATCGCATGCTTTTTGTTGTTTTTGTTTGCAATCACAAAAGCAAACAGAAAATTAAAGAGCAAACATTTTTTCAGTTACACACTGCCATCTCTCACCATGCATGGGCAAGCACACCAACTCATGTAAAATATGAAAAAGAACACGCCAGCTACAGGAGGAAGCCTTGTGTTGACATGCAGTTCATAAACCGCTACAGGAAAAGGCTCTGCATAGACATGCTTTTTCAAATTCTGTTTCTGTGAAAACTTACTGACCATATGAAAATCTAGAAAAATGTTCTTTTACTGAAAAGAAAGAATTTTGTTTAATTTTATAGTTATTATATTTTCAATTTATGGTCAGAAGCAGAAGCAGAATTCATGAATATCATGTTCATGCATATATGTGGGTATAAATTCACCAATACTGAAACAAAAGGGACAGAGGTTAGCCACAAAAGACATAGAACTGGAGGTGACAACAAGGCTCTGTGAGCTGAGAAACTAAACAGCTAGAGATTAAGCATACACTGTGTGTGTAAACAGCAAAGCACTGGGCTTTGAAATAGTAAGGAACATGATGTGGAGTCCTCACTGGCTAGTACTAGTAGAGATGTAACCAATGTGAGGAGTGTCAACTCACTTCAATATGTACTGGTAACAATTTGACAAAGCAGAGCTATGGGCCTGCAAGAGTCGGACATAGTGCCGAATATTATAACACCAAATACAAGCCTGCTTCGGCCTCAAAGCATCCCTCAGTAACAGAACCCAATTTTCAGCTGTATTAAATGGATGTGTTTCCAGTAGCATAAACCAGAGGTCCTGGTAGGGTTTTTTTTTGTTGTTGTTTTATCAGGCAACAAAACCAACAGCATTGTAAAATTTGTCACTACAGATTTCTACCCATTACTGAGCCAAGGTTTTTTTTTTGTTTGTTTTGTTTTCTGTGTGTGTGATTACCAAGGAAACTTACTGATTCGTGGAATATCACATATGCCCTCTTTACATCAATAACATTTTCTGCGATTTCATTACAATCAGGTGCCGATCTAGATGTAGCTGCGATTAACTCAAGAGTTCATAACATATGATCTGTATCATGGTGTTTGGCACCTGATTCTGCTTCCCCCCCACCCCCACTCTTTCTCAGAATAGGAAATCATCCAATGTCAAAATGAACAACCTTAGTGATTTCTGCCAAGCTTATCATTTATCCATTAAATCCAGAAAATTGTCCATTTTCACAACCTCTGATGAACACAACGGCATTTTCCACAAACGAATTATTCATCTTCCTTGTACTATCCAAAACAGGACTTAACGGTTAGGTGACATACTCTTTGTCTGAATGTATGCAAAAACATGCTCATTTTCAACAAAAATGAATCTAAGTCACAAGTGAATTGCGTGACACTGTGTGACTGTGATCCAATCTGTTAAGTTTTGTGTTAATATCATTATCAACACGATCAAAAAGAAGTAGTTAAGATCAGATATTCAGTTCAAAAGCAGAATATCAAGGAGTAAAGAACTGAACAAGAACACCAACCTACAAAACTATAGATGGGGTTGTGGTCAGCAGACCTGTACAAGATATCTGGGGGACTGACATTTTGGATATTTAAGTTTCTGTGTTGACAATCATCACATGCTCCCTCACCTCCTTTAGATCTGGCAAACACAACTCTCTGCTCTTGTTTTCAGCAGCAAGCTATTTTTTTTTTCTGTGACCTTTAACTAGTACAGTTGACTAGCACAGTTCTGTCAACATTTTTTGGTTTTGTTTTTAGAGCCAGTGCTGGCGAGTTTTACTTTTCCCATTTGGCTTTCTTTTTCATGAATGCTCTCTGATCCATAAACTGTTTAGTTACCTTTTTTCAAGCCATGTTACTGCACGGACAATTCCATCACATGAGCACTAAAAATGTGAGTCCCGAGAGGGAAAAAAAAAACACCTCAAGCAAATCCACACAACATGAAACAAAATCAGATTTCTCAGTCAGCAAGATCACACTTTTAAAAAAAAAAAAAGCCTGTCACTAGTGTCATATTCTGGGATGCTGAAACATAGACATTAGGAACAAACCGCAGCACTAGGCCAGTCTGCAAATGGGGGTGTTCAGTTAAATGAAGTCTATGAAGAGTACACCTGAAAATGAAAAAATGTGAAAAAAAAAAAATCTTCAAAAATAAAAAGCAAGCCTTTAAAGTGAGGAACAGTGTAGCCATACTCCCAGGAGCTTTGACTGCACACTAAACATCAACCATTACAAGACAATATCCACAAAGCAGGTGAGGCACAGTAGTCAACACAACAGCACAGACAAGACCACACAGATGAGAGACAAAGGTCTATCTTATTACTTGCAAAATGATATTACCGTACTACTCACGAATAACTTTTGAACCATGTGCTTTGTGCCCCCCTCAGCGTGACCTGCTTCCCTTGACCTCTGCATCCCTCCTGAGCTGCCACTGTCAGACACTGTGCCGTCAGAATTGCGTCGCTCATGCAACATCTGAGACACAGTCCTTGCAGACAGCACAGAATCAGGAGACTTACGGTGATGCAGGGCATGGTTTGCTGCGCTCTCTGTTTGTGGAATGATCGTTTTCTTGAAGAGTTCCATCACCGTGTACTGTTTATGAGGAGACTTCTTGATTAACTTCCTCATAGGGTTAACGTCATCACCACCACTGGTGGCACCATCCTCACTGGACAACTCGGCCGTGCCTGAAGACAGGCCAGACCCCTTCTTCTTCTTTGGGTGTTTTTTACCTCCTGGAAAATCGTAGGTGCCCCCCCTTTTTTCGCCTACGCCGGTGTTGCAGCTTCAGGCTAGAATGAACACACGGCCAGATCATTTGCAGAATTCTGAACGGGTGGGGTACTTAAATTACAGGCATCAACACTGGGGCTTTTCCCTTCAGCCTCTACCTTCTCCCTACCAACAACTGGAGAACGCTCTCTTTTCAGCTCACTATCAGCACCAGTACATACGTTCAGTTTGGAACCTTCTTTCACTTTGGGTGGCTTGAGGACCTTTTCTAGCTCAGAAAGTTTTAAAGTGATGTTTGAATTGGGATGCAAATTGAAGATTCTGATGGTTCCATCCTTGGAGTCTTTGCTGCTGCAAGTTACTTTTGTCGTGGCTTGCGGCTGTCCTGTTTTGCGTGCAGTAACTTTGGAGAGTTTGGGTTTGGATGTCCCACCAGGCACAGACTTACGGGCAGTACTTTTGCTTGGGCTTGAAGCTAAACAAGGCTGTGGTTTATCACGGGCCTCTGTTCCCACACCTACCTCCTGAGAGAAGCTTGGAGGTTTGGATAGAAGTGTTTTCTGTCGATGGGTGACTCTGTTCAGAGGCAGATGATAGAAGGGATTGAGAGTTGGGCTGAGCCTGTGATTCAGTTTCACTTTTGACAGGATCAGTGGACATTTGCTGCGCGTCTTGTTTTGGTGTGCTGGCGGTATTATGAACAGAAACTTCCTCTACATCTGCTTCACACTCAGACATCTTCTCTTCATTCGGCAGACATGTACTAGAGGCAACATCAGCAGATATTCTGGTCATCTCTGCTTCGCACTCAGATGGTGATGATCCCTCTTTGTCTGGTTCACAAGCACTGGATGCCACTTTAGAAACTATTTCATCTGCATTTCTCGACTCTTCTGTCACTTGCAAGTCTGTAATAGCCTGCTCTTTTTCTTTAGATTCTACACTGGAAACCGTTTCTGTTCCTTGGCACTCCATACTTGATAAATCAGCTTTCCTTTCCTCTGAGTTCACTGCAACCTCTTCCTTCACAACAGTTTTCTATTTCATCACTTGTATCATCCATTTTTCCTGAGGGACTGGGTTCATGTTGCTCACTGTCTAATACGTCCTTTCTGTCTGCCACCGACACACCTGAGAACTGTCATCACCGTTTTCGACATGAGACGTCACAGAATCATTTTGTGGTGTATCACCTGGGGACACATTCACACTGACTGCAGAACAGACATCCCCGGTCTTCTCTTCCCCTACACTGCTGCCTTGCTGAGCGCTGTCTACACTGTTCACACTGGATAAAGATGGATCCATGGTTCCTGGGTTAATGATGATTTTCCTTCAGATGGTAACAAAGAATCTGAAGTCTGCTGTTCTGATGGATTTGCGGTTTCAGATGACTGGATTTTCAAATTACTGTCTACCTGGGAACACAATGAAGACTTTATCCCACTATTGTCTATTGAGGCTGAGCTGTCAGTTTTCTCTGAATTACAACAGTCATCTTTCAATCTGTCACTGAACATTTCCGACCTGGACATATCAGACTGCGTTGTCATATCACCTGGCAATACTTCGGAATCAGCTCCAGTGTCTTTTTCCTCCTCAACAACCTCACAGCCATTTGTAAGACCGTTTTCTTTATTTGTTTCACTCACAGCGGTCTTCAGCACCAGACGCCCATCACTGAGCGTCAAGTACCCGACCTTACCAGGAGAGGAGCTTGGCTCCCCAGCACAATTCAGGCTTTCCCGCTGGCAGCAGTCCTGTTGTCTTCCGCCATGTCAACGTCCATGGACTCCTCTCTGGACTCCTTGTCCACCTCACCATTCATCATGCTTTGGCCATGGTCTGGAGGCACATCTCCGGATTCCATGTGTACATCATCTTCGAAGCCTCCATGGCCTTGACCTACAGAAGGAAACAGATTCCGAGTTACAAGCAGTTATTAACCTCATCGTTCAATAAGTAATACTAAGATCTATGTGCACAAAACTATCAACCTATCCCACCAAATTTGAATATGACACATACAGCCTTGGCTCAGTTACGGCCTAAAACTTGTTTCAAAATCTGATGACTTAATAAATATATATGCAGGTTTTGTTTTTCTGTTCTGCACCACATTCCCCCCCCCCCCCCCCCCCCCCCCCTCCCCATCCCATTTCCCCCCTCCTGTTAATGCCATCTGACGAATAACAGACAATATCAGATTTCTTTTATCATCCCACCCCCCCCCCCCCCCCCCCCTTTTTTTTTTTTAATCCTTCACAATTTGATCTTTTTAAAGCCAGAAAACATTTTGTTCCAGGTAACATGTGTCAACAAAAACAACAACAACAAAAAAAAACAGTATGAAGTTTGGAAAAGGGTTGCCTTACAAAACTACCATACCCATTGCAAAGAAGCCACACAATTTAGAACATGGTTCACTTTGACCAGTAAATACCCAGTATTTCCCACAGAACTGCGCATCTGCCACAAACAGAATTTGAACAGAACATGTACATCTGTTATAAGATGGTGCCTGGGACGCATGCCTTTCTGCCCTTATACTGCCCATCAGATTCACTATCTGAGGGTACTAAACTACTATGGACACATGTCTTTCTGCCCTTATGCTGCCGTCACATTCACTATCTGAGGGTCCTACGGACACATGTCTTTCTGCTCTTACACTGCCGTCACATTCACTATCTGAGGGTCCTATGGACGCATGTCTTTCTGCCCCTTATGCTGCCCTCACATTCACTATCTGAGGGTCCTACGGACACATGTCTTTCTGCTCTTACACTGCCGTCACATTTACTATCTGAGGGTCCTATGGACACATGTCTTTTTCTGCCCTTACGCTGCCATCAGCTTAGCTATCTGAGGGTCCTATGGACACATGTCTTTCTGCCCTTACACTGTCGTCACATTCACTATCTGAGGGTCCTATGGACACATGTCTTTCTGCTCTCTTACGCTGCCATCTGATTCACTATCTGAGGGGTCCTACGGACACATGTCTTTCTGCTCTTACACTGCCGTCACATTCACTATCTGAGGGTCCTATGGACACATGTCTTTCTGCCCTTACACTGCCATCAGATTTACTATCTGAGGGTCCTATGGACACATGTCTTTCTGCCCTTACACTGCCATCAGATTCACTCTCTGAGGGTCCTATGGAAACATGTCTTTCTGCCCTTACGCTGCCATCAGATTCACTATCTGAGGTTTCCTATGGACACATGTCTTTCTACCCTTACGCTGTCGTCACATTCACTATCTGAGGGTCCTATGGGACACATGTCTTTCTGCTCTTACGCTGCCATCTGATTCACTATCTGAGGGTCCTATGGACACATGTCTTTCTGCTCTTACACTGCCATCAGATTCACTTTCTGAGGGTCCTATGGACACATGTCTTTCTGCCCTTACACTGCCATCAGATTCACTCTCTGAGGGTCCTATGGACACATGTCTTTCTGCCATTATACTGCCATCAGATTCACTATCTGGGGGTCCTATGGACACACGTCTTTCTGCCATTACACTGCCATCACATTCACTATCTGAGGGTCCTATGGACACACGTCTCTCTCTGCCCTTGCACTGCCGTCACATTCACTATCTGAGGGTCCTATGGACACATGTCTGTCTGCTCTTACACTGCCATCAGATTCACTATCTGAGGGTCCTATGGACACATGTCTTTCTCTCCCCGTACAATGCCATCAGATTCACTATCTGAGAGGCCTAATCCCTATGGACACATGTCTTTCTGCCCTTACACTGCCATCAGATTCACTATCTGAGGGTCCTATGGACACATGTGTCTTTCTGCCCTTACACTGCCATCAGATCCACTATCTGAGGGTCCTATGGACACATGTCTTTCTGTTCTTACACTGCCATCACATTCACTATCTGAGGGTCCTATATGAACACGTCTTTCTGCTCTTACACTGCCGTCACATTCACTATCTGAGAGTCCTATGGACACATGTCTTTCTGCTCTTAAGCTGCCATCTGATTCACTATCTGAGGGTCCTATGGACACATGTCTTTCTGCCCTTACGCTGCCATCAAATTCACTATCTGCGGGTCCTACGGACACATGTCTTTCTGCCCTAACACTGCCATCAGATTCACTATCTGAGGGTCCTATGAACACACGTCTTTCTGCTCTTACACTGCCGTCACATTCACTACCTGAGAGTCCTATGGACACATGTCTTTCTGCCCTTACGCTGCCATCAGATTCACTATCTGAGGGTCCTATGGACACATGTCTTTCTGCCCTTACGCTGCCATCTGATTCACTATCTGAGGGTCCTATAGACACGTCTTTCTGCCCTTACGCTACCATCACATTCACTATCTGGGGGTCCTATGGACACACATCTTCTTTCTGCCCTTACACTGCCATCACCTTCATTATCTGGGGGTCCTATGGACATACGTCTTTCTGCTCTTACGCTGCCATCACATTCACTATCTGAGGGTCCTATGGACACATGTCTTTCTGCCCTTACGCTGCCATCAGATTCACTCTCTGAGGGTCCTATGGAAACATGTCTTTCTGCCCTTACGCTGCCATCTGATTCACTATCTGAGGGTCCTATAGACACGTCTTTCTGCCCTTACGCTGCCATCACATTCACTATCTGGGGGTCCTATGGACACATGTCTTTCTGCTCTTACGCTGCCATCACATTCACTATCTGAGGGTCCTATGGACGCACATCTTTCTACTCTTACACTGCCATCACTATCTGAGGGTCCTATGGATACATGTCTTTCTGCCCTTACGCTGCCATCAGATTCACTATCTGAGGGTCCTATGGACACATGTCTTTCTGCCCTTACACTGCCATCAGATTCACTATCTGAGGGTCCTATGGACACACGTCTTTCTGCCCTTACACTGCCATCAGATTCACTATCTGAGGGTCCTATGGACACATGTCTTTCTACCCTTACGCTGTCGTCACATTCACTATCTGAGGGTCCTATGAACACATGTCTTTCTGCCCTTACACTGCCATCAGATTCACTATCTGAGGGTTCAAATGACACTTGGTTTTCTGCTCTTACACTGCTATCAGATTCACTATCTGATGGCCCCGCATGTCTTTTAGCCCTTGGACAGCCAACCATTATCATCAGACTACCATCCACTTTTCTGCTTGTTATAAACCATTCCTTCTTCCTAGATGATGTTACAAATGCCATCAAACATAGAATACAGTTGTTTCCAACCAGCACTGGCTTCTATCATGTTTGCCAAGCTTGCCTCCTCGAGTCATAAACTTAAAAACAAAGGAAGCGAAGAGCTGCCTTCCATGGTATACTCTTAGGGCCATCCTCCGTTTTTGAAAGAGGTGTGAAATACAACTGCATATACACCAACAAATTGTTGCAAAATAGACCAACAAATTCAAAAAAAAAAAAAAAAAAAAAGCCACAAAACCCTTTAATGCAATGGTTGACAAGTTCATAAAATGCTCTCACAAGCTGAAAATGACAGTGGAAAAGCATTTCCTTTTCCCCCTTTTTCTTCAGAGTAGAGGTTGGGGTTGGGTTGGGGTTGGGGTTGGGGGATGGGAGGTGTAGCAGACAAAAGGCCAGTCTTAATGAGGGTCACTGACACAGCGATTCAGGATTGTCCTTACTCATAATCATATTCTAATGAATTTGTGAACAGACACCATTTCTTTAAAAATCTCTACTTCATCAAACAGAATATTAAAATATCTTTTAGATCCTTTACATATCAAGATGATTGAATGTATTGCCTTTGTACTGGAGTTGCTGATATTGTCATTAATGGCAATTCATCTTGCTCTTTTGTATGTTTCGATTACTTGTAAACAACTCATGTAGTCTAAGAAAGTTACTTTAGTATCAATCTTGTGTGTGCAAGTTAAGAATTCTCCATTACTATCTACAAGGTCTTTAATGGAAACAATATTCTTCTGTGCCCAGTCTTTTTGACTAAAAGACCTTATTTGCAATCTTAATTTTTTTCACTATAAAAATTGGTTCAACCAGTAGTTCATGTCCCTCCTTTAGTTCAATTTGTCAACAAAATTTTTCATAAATTAAGAAAACATTTTACCAAAAGAGGTTGGATATATCAACCTGAATGTGTTTCGGTCCGTAACTCTGCATTAAATTAATTTCTGGACATAAAACTCTTTTTATGTGAATCCACTTGGGGTGTGAACTATTATCTTTCTCAACCAAGATAATTTTAATGCCTCTATGTACGTCTTGATCTCGGGAATGCCAATGCCCCCTTCTATATTGTGCACAGAGTACTTTCTCTGGATTTTATCTGTTTTCTTGTCCATGCAAAGTCAAAACATATTCTCTGTATTTTTTTTAGCTGAGCGTTTGGAGGATTTGGCAGCAGTATCCAGAGATAGGTGAGTTTTGACAAAAATCAGAGACTGAAGTATTGCCACTCTACCTAACGGTGTGCCATGCGCCCCAATCAAGAGGAGTGCGCATATATAAATTTTTGTGAAATAAACTGACAACGTAAAACTTTATCTTGCAAGTGTATGGGTGCGCATTCACAGCAATCATGTTTGCATCAGGAGTTCTATGCCCTGCTAAGCCAAACCACTAAGGCTTAGCAAAAAGCACTGTTTACTGGTTGCACTGGAACTTTTGGCCTTTTGATTTGGGGTGCATTTGCCTTTCAGTGTTTGTCATGTTTCCTGACCAAGAGACCGGTACACAAGGTCTGACTCATACATGTTTTAATACGGACACCAGTAGCTGACCCATTAGGTATCAGATTCTGTTCAACATTTTCAGCCCTGACGTAGTGGCTGGCTGTGTAACCGTCACAACCTGGCATATTTTAGCAGTTCAGCTGGACGCTCTGGACTACTTTACTCACACTGTCACAACTCTGGATCAGGAGATGAAAAGGGCACGCATTCTTACAAACACAGTTTTTCTATGACAAACTGAACCCTCCCTGTGTTTACATTATCTCGTGAGGCATGGTTCCTTGATTGATGAATATGGTTTGAAACTTATTGTTCATCACTTCTGTACTTCTTATTATGACATCTTATATTATTACTGTTATATTTGTGACAAAATACGAATGAAACTTGACTGTGTCAGTCCAATATAGGTCTTTCCACTAAGTAGATTTTTGTGGCTTATACCTTTATCCTTTTGTTTATACCTTCAAAGGTGTGTGTGTGTGTGTGTGTGTGTGTGTGTGTGTGTGTGTGTGTGTGTGTGTGTGTGTGTGTGTGTGTGTGTGTGTGTGTGTGTGTGTGTGTGACTCTGTGTGTGTGTGTGTGTGTGTGTCCCTGTGTGTGTGTGTGTGTGTGTGTGTGTGTGTGTGTGTGTGTGTGTGTGTGTGTGTGTATGCGTGCGTGCATGTATGTGTGTGTGTGTGTGTGCTGAGATCTACTAATATTCCATCTCAAACTTGCCTCATTGTCACATTAACAATAACATTACTTCATTGGCTCATGATGTCAAATGAAAAAAAAAAAATGGGGAAAAAACCCTCCAAAACAATCAAAATGTTACCCGAAGCAGCACATGGTACAAGAGGGACATAGCTTCAAAACACCCCTCAAGCACTTTTTATTTCTGTACAGAAGAAGGGTTATATATGCTAGATTTGAACTGAGATTAACGCTGAACCAATGACTGGGCATGGGCTGCCATATGCATCTGTATGCACCCGTAAGTCAGGAGCCAGGAATGAGTTAACAACATAAATCAGAAGTCACAATTTGTCACTGGCTTTAGGTCTGCTGCATACATGTCAACCTCAACATACTGGCTGTTGATTTAATGGGGAAACTCTTGCACCCATGCTGGTGAAAAAAAAATCAATATTCTTCCATCACACACAAATAACACAGGCAGTCACTTCTATGCTCTTCTCCTGTGCTTCTCTCCTTTTGAGAAAGGCTGGAGAGCAGGAAGGAGGATGGTGGACAGATGAGAGTGCTTTTATAACTGGGGAGGCTGGCTATGCTGCAGCTACACAGCTGTTTGAAGCAGATGCTGAAACAGTGATGGACAGCCTGTGTAAACCTAAATGGTCTTTTGACTGGATGACAGAGACAATGCCAAAATATCATCCACTCAAAATGTGTGGTTGGAACTCCAATGATGAAGAACAGCTATTTTAAGCATAAAGCACATGGGGAACATAAGTCGACCCACTGGATGGACTATTACAGAGAGAGCCGCAATAATCTCTAATTTGGTGATCTCTAGGGTGAACTGCTGGACACAGAGATTTTCGCGCATGGATTGAAAACTGAAATAGCATTTAAATGCATGAACAACATGCACTGTGGGTGTTGAGGAATGCTTTAGTTTGGGCAAATACTTGTTTCCTTTCTAATTCAACTCAAATTATAGTTTTACTTTCAGCACTATTTCTGAAGGCAGCTTGTAATGTGCCTTTTACTTTCAGTTCTTTTCTGAAGGCAACAGTTATGTGTGTGTTTCACTTTCAGTTCTTTTCTGAACGCAACAGTTACTGTGCGTTTTACTTTCAGTTCTTTTTTGAATACAAAATTTATTGTGCGTTTTACTTTCAGTAATTTTCTAAAGACAACAATCAGTATGCGTTTTACTTTCAGTTCTTTTCTGAAGGAAACAGTAAGTGTGTGTTTTACTTTCAGTTCTTTTCTGAAGGCAACAATTAGTGTGCATTTCACTTTCAGTACTTTTCTGATGGCAACATTTTTTGTGTGCGTTTTACTTTCAGCTCTTTTTGAAGCAACAATTAGAGTGTGTTTCACTTCCGTTTCTTTTGTGAAGGCAACAATAACTAGCGAGTGTTTTACTTTCAGTTCTTTTCTGAAGGCAACAATTAGCCTGCGTTTTACTTTCATTACTTTTCTGAAGACAACAAGAAGTGTGCGTTTTACTTTCAGTTCTTTTCTTAAGGCAACAATTAGCATGCATTTACTTTCAATATTTTTCTGAAGGCAACAATTAGTGTGCATTTTACTTCCAGTGCTTTTCTGAAGGCAACAATTAGTGTGCATTTTATTCCAGTGCTTTTCTGAAAGCAACAATTAGTGTGCATTTTACTTTCAATACTTTTCTGAAGCAACAACAATTAGTGTGCATTTTACTTTCAATACTTTTCTGAATGAAACAATTCATTTCAAACTTTTATCGCAGAGAGCAACAGAGCATGCTTGCTTGTTTTGCCCATTGGATTTTACATGATTTTCTAAATGGTATTTGAGTGTGATAACTACACTAGATACAGGGAACAGCTGCTTCATGAATAACTTTGTGATACACTGTTGACCTTATGTGCATTAAAGTCAATGGAATGATACCAATCAGTCCCTGTACTTTACATATATATATATGCAAATGGAACAATCCATCCTACAAACTCACATACATAGTGTTGCATTTCTTTTATTTTTTTTTTCATTTAAAAAAATTCTGTAAAAAAACAGAACAAAAAAAACAATAGGTTCCATGGTTCAGAGATGATCTAAATAAAATTGTTAGACTGACAATACAGTTAATGTTTTTTTCTGTGATAGTGAAATTAATGGGTTTTTTTGCTCTCGAACCACTAATCATCAATAATCCTGCAGTGATCATAAAAAAAGTACATTGACATCTGCACACATGCGCCCTTGAACATTCATCCAAACATTCATTCAGGGCTTCTGCCTGCTCACATGCCAACATTTTGGTATATACATATATCTATTTGCTTCTTTGAAATAGGGCATCAAAAATTGTACTTGTGTGCATGGCACCATGTGCCTGTCGCTGCAGAACTGAAATGGGTATAGGTCCTTTGCTGTTGCACTCAATCTTGTGGAACAGCTAAGTCAACAAACCAGGCCTGTCCGTGCCACCCCAGCTGATTCCGAGACATGAAAGATCAGCTCCCAATTTATTAAGAATTGAAACAAATGACAAGACTTGTCACCAAGACCCTAAGAAAGAGTACAGCGGTGTTTTTTTTGTTGTTTTTTGTTTTTGATTTACTGAAAAAGTCAGCTCACTGCATTTGTTCAACTGTGCAGTAAGTAAAAAATCACCAAAAGGTGAAGCAAAATTAGCACAGAAATATCATCACAAACCAGCCAAAAGACCTTAATTAAGATTTCTTTGAGACAATCAAGCATTGTGCTTTTTTTTTTTTTTGCAAACATATATCACCATAAACAAGCAATGTTCATACATCCTCTCTATCTTTCTCTCTCACATTCATTGACCAACATGTACATTCACACCATGGCACAATGTACATGTCTGTGTCCTTCTTCTCTCTCTCTCTCTCTCTCTCTCTCTCTCACACACACACACACACACACACACACACACACACACACACACACACACAGTTTTCAATTTGAAAAACAATGCAGTATCACACACTCACACACATTTTCAATAAAAAAAAAAAAACAACAAACAACAAATGCAGAATCAATCTCACACACACACACACACACACACACACACACTCAATACATGGTCAACTCAATACATGGTCATGAAATCACACACACACACACACACACACACACACACACACACACACACACAAACGCTTTTCAGTCTTCACACACACTGCATTCACAAGATGAAAGTACAGTCAGAGCAAATTTATGGTGCTTGCTGTTAATGATTGGCTATAACTGGTTGAGAGCTCTGAGGCACAGACTTCAACTTGTCCCATGCTTTTGCCTTTAGTCCCTTCATTTTCAGCTACCAGTGCCAAAAGACATGTTCATCATTCTCATCTACACTGGAAGACAAGGTACTGACACAGTGACAGCCTTCAGAAAGAAACTAACAGTAGAACAGTTGGTTACTTCTATAATGTCTACTTAACAAAAGCTTCCACAACAGCCTGGAAAGCTGCGTGTGATGCAAGACTGATACAGTGATAGACTTCGCCTTGCTATAATCTGATAGAAGACATCCTCTGTATTGGTTTAGACATTATCCCACAAATCACTCAACCACAGTCAGTAAACCTGAATACTTTTTTCCCAAAAAAGTAACAGAATTACCAACTACAACTGGTACAATAATTGTTAAAAACAGTACGCACCAACAGAAAATCAAACTGCTGGGTATGGATCATCACTTGGAATTTGACTTGACCAGCTGGTTAAAGCACATCTTTTCCCCTTTGACTGAATCTGATCGAACAAGGCAGCTGCCTTCAACATTGCCAATACCTCCATATTTCTGTCGGTCTCAGTCAGTCTGGTGCTCTCTCTCTCTCTCTCTCTCTAGCTAGCTACCAGTCCATGATTTTTCTGTCTCCGTCTACTTGGTGCTCTCTCTCTCTCTCTCTCTAGCTACCAGTATAGATCGCCAATTTGATTCTGAGTGGGCCAGCTGATGATATCAGGCACATTTCCTCCATAGCTGTGATACTGTGGCAATATGACAACTACCGTCATGTAGTCATTTCCAGCATGAGATTTACTGCTGCCATTCCTCCATAACATGTATCTTGCTTGTTTACGAGTTCTCTCACTTGCTCATTTGCTCTTTCTCTCTCTCTTGTTTTTATCATGTCATGCCACATCACCAAAAGTTTTTTCTCATTAATTCTGTACAAAGCAGCAAATATAACAAAGTTTTCTTACATCATAGTGTCACATTATAGTGTCCGGATATTCTCCAACAATTTCGTTCTTTGTTTCTTTCTTTTGTTTTTTTTTCTCCTGAGGCTAAGGGTCTTGTCAACACTTGGCGTAAGTCATGGGCTGAACTGCATATAAAAAAACAAAACATCAACAACAAAGATTGAAAGTATAATCAACAGTGTAAAAAAAGTTTTTTTTTTTTTAATCAAACCACTTCTTTTTTTTTATTTATTGGGCGCTATTAATCACCACGAAGAAGGAAATGACCAACTCAATTCTAAATGGAAGTAGGTAAGTTTCACACTGTCAAGATTAAGCAAACTCAGAATATGCATTTTCAATTTTTACACCAAATTTACTTTGTTTTTATAAAATTACTACAAAAAACACTTATGGTTAATAAGATCAGAACTCAAAAAATGAAGTTTCAAGGTCTGCGGTACCTTCAAGCCCAAGACCGAAAAGTGAAACAAACAACAAAAAAAATGTGTTACACATACCTAAAAAAAAAGTTTCTTTGACTTTTCATCAATTCATGTCTTCTCACTGTCATGCACAGGCACACAATGCATTTCAGACCCATTGTATGAATTTTCCTAGATACTGGTATATAAGCAAACACTAAAACGGCTCAAGTTTCCCTGAAGTTTTTTTCCCCAATTAGGATGGTGTTACTTCCCCATGATCTTTCGTCACAGTTTCACACTGATGATTTTCTTTCTCTGCCATCTAACCTGGAGATGCCATGCATTTTTTAAGAAGTGTGTGTATCAAAGATCAGACAGTGAAAATGTCACACATTTTCCATCTTAAGTAATTAAGCAAATCTATTAAATCAAACATCTTATATGCTGAATAACAGTCAGTCATGATACTGTGGTCTTGGGAAATGCGATACCTTCAATGTGGGTGTGTTTTCATTTCTGTATTTCAATATGGCTGTGTGTGAAAACCTGAACTGTGCATGAGGTAAAGAGAGGCTAGGGATGTGAAGGATCGAATGAGGAAAAATCAAATAACAACATGCAGAGAAACAACCCAATAAAGGAACATACAGCAGATGGCAAAAGTTGGTTGAGGTGAGAAAATGACAGAACATTACAGTTTACAGTTGCCTTATCTGAATCTGCAGGAGCCGACAATGCAATCACTTGGCATTTTTTTTGTTGTTGAAAATAAACTTTTCTTGTTCAAATACAGTTCAGATGATAAAACATAACAGCTGATAAAATTCTAAGGTAAACTCAACACACTAAGAAATTTCTCATTTGACCTTCCACAGCTCCTACCAACAATTTAACAACTATAGTGCTACAAAAGCCAGTGTTTAGTTGGTGTGTTTTTTTTTCCATTTAAAAACAACTGATTGAATTCACACGTTAAAATCTACTGAAGTAGTACTGTGCCATTCTTACTTTCACTTTCAGTCTGAAAGCTGCTATACCCAGGCTGGTGAATAACTTCACCTCTCTCTCAGTTCTGTGCAAAGAACATCAATCAAGTGATCACTGTATGTCAATGACTGGAGTCTCATTGAAGTTATTCACATTGATTTCGAGAAAAACATGAATTCATTTGCTTTGTGTTCGAATGCTATTCTCATCTGATTTTCCTTTTGCGCAAATGCAAAACCGGCTGCATCAGAGAATAGTGAAACCACGATATCGTTTGCATTTTTTCCCCTGTTCGCAAAGATGGTTCTCCAGCCACATGATCGGTCCCTCTCGACTTCCATTGCTCTTCGCTTTTTGCCCATGACTGAGCCAATGGAGAACGAGTTTTCGCCGCGATGTGACAGCCATCGCTGGCAATACAGACTTCGTACACGTCTAGCTCACAAAATCGCCACAGAAATGACATCAGCACAAACGGAGCATATTTAAGGGCAAACAATCTCCACGATCGTAGAGAGTTTTAGGAGATATGTAAGGTTTTCTATGTAAAATGTGAACAAAACAATACCTGCACCAGCGAATCTGGGAGGAAGGCCGCCATGAAACAACGTCCTACGCATGCGCAATGGCCTCATTTTGCATAGGCTGAATTTCCCGCGTCAGAAATACACGATGGGCCCACTAGCCTGTCTGAGCATTGGCAAGTGAGACAAGACTGGGTGTTCCGTCGAACCGGATTGGTTCGATGGCCTTGTTACTTGTATCCTAAAATCCTAGTTCCATGTCTATGTATCGTGTTGCCAATGTCACAGTCAGACTGACAAAGCGTTATAGAGTTTCCTTTCTCTTCATTTTGTTCGTTAGTTTTGTTTGCATCCGATCGAAGCTGGCCCTCCGATTCCACTGAGTCAATATAGGCCTGCGCACACGTTTCTGTCGGCTTATGACATTTCCTTAGAATAATCTTTTGCTGTTGGCTTATCAGAGCATTTTCCTATATTCAATGTATTGGTGTTTGTTTGATGTTGGCACATTTGTTTTTCCTTATTCATGGTTTCTATATAAACATTATTTTTTTTTATTATTCGCATCAGGACTGGACGCAGGCAACAGTTGATCTGGTGTACACAGTTACACTAATTAAGGAAAGTTCGATACTCGAACTGTTGAATCCAAAACTGATGATTAACTCAGGTGACTGATCGGCAATGACCTAAATGCACAATTCATTATGATTAGCATAGGCCTTTACGGTTCACCACACAAGGTTTGTAAGACGAAACTGACGTAGACGTCACGCAAGGGCAGATCGGGACAGTAACCTTATGTAGTTTTTCTTTAAAGATTCAGATGTGTGTGCGTGTGTGTGTGTGTGTGTGTGTGTGTGTGTGTGTGTGTGTGTGTGTGTGTGTGTGTTCAGTTCAATTCAGTGGTTGTTTGAACGTCTGTTGTCATCGAAGGTATTACACGGTAATAACAGGCAGCAGACATCATTCAGAACGTCAGACCTACTGTCTCTGGTCATTTTTCTCTCACCCCTCTCCTTCACGCTAGAATCTAGACACTCCACTAAGAATACCTCTGAAAATACTTTTTTTTTTTTAAAATGACAACATTCTGCCCAACTGTGACTGGGCTGTAACGTGTGCAATGTCCGTGTGTGTGTGTGTGTGTGTGTGTGTGTGTGTGTGTGTGTGCGTGTGTGTGTGTGTGTGTGTGTGTGTGTGTGTGTGTGCGCGCGCGCGCGCGCGTGTGTGTGTGTGTGCGTGTGTGTGTGTGTGTGCGTGTGTGTGTGTGTGTGCGTGTGTGTGTGTGTGTGTGAGAGAGAGAGAGAGAGAGAGAGAGAGAGAGAGAGAGAGAGAGAGAGTTTTAATTACATTATCTTGACGGGGTGACGGCCCGGAGCGGGCCCTTGTGGTCGGCTGGGCAATAAACGACATGAACTGATTGGGACACTGACATTAGCAGAGGGTGGGGCGGACGGGTTCTGGGCACATCCCCCGACCCCTCCTTAAAACTGTTGTATGCATTATATGAACCAAACTGGAACTAAAGGGGACGTGGATAAGTGCAAGGGGGAGAGGGGGGGGGGGGGGTGTTGGGGTAACTTGATGTATGATGGGAAGAGAGGGATATCGCATATGGCAGAAGGGGCGCGCGGGGGGGCGGGGGGGGGGGGGGGGGGGGGTAAGCGCTACCAAGTGGCTGACATGTATGGTTAATTATGTTCGTGGGTGGTAGGGGAAGGGATAGTCAAAATTTATGATGATTATTTTCGCAGATGATTCATTTTGAATCAGAATTCGCTTCAACTGCTACGCTGACACACGCGGTTCACGCACGCATGTACGCACACACCCACGCACACACACACGCGCGGGCGCGCGCTCACACACACACACACACACACACACACACACACACGCGCGCGCGCGCGCGCGCGCGCGCAGCATGGCAAAACTGATGCTATTACACACACACACACTGACCGTTTCACATACACACACACACACACACACACACAAACACGCGCGCGCGCAGCATGGGCAAAACTGACGCTATTACACACACACACACACACACTGACCGTTTCACACACACACACACACACACACACACACACACACACACACACCATCTTCGTCCTCAACTCCCTCCAAAGACCCAAACCTCACGAACCTCACCTCTCCCCCCGTCACGGTCCTATCAACTGCCAGCCGGTTGGGAGTTCTAATCCCACGGGCTCTGAACGGACTGGTTCTTCGTTACCAGCTTTCGCCCCTGTCACAGAATCGGCCTCGTGAGAAGGACGGTATTCACGTTTACCGCCACATAAGAAAAGAGGGGCAAGATTTTGATAAACTTGCATTTATGTCCCTTCATCAGTCGCCAAACAACGGCTTGAATCACCACCACGGAGAGTGCTGAGTTTCTTTGTTTGATCACATGTGTGTGTGTGTGTGTGTGTTTTTTTTTTCCCCCACGTGACGGGAATTGATCACAAGTTACACAATGCGCACTGACCGTCACGACTGACGTAAACTCAAAATAAAGTCCTAGCACTGAAGTGCAAACACATCTTAATGATCTCCGCGCGATATTTGTTAGTTATCATAGGAGAGACATGTGTGTGTGTGTGTGTGTGTGTGTAGGCCGAGTTGCGCCTATGTAGTTGAGAGATTACGGTCTGGGGAATCGCTGAGCATGTACGTCGCATTCCGTACTGGTGATGATGGAAACTGACGAATGACCGAGGGATGAAAGTCTATGGGGCGCAAGTCCGCGAACCTGCTGGTAGGCTACTGACTAATAAGACGATGGTGCCGGTCCGGAGCAATCTATGTAGTGCTAGAACTTCGTCCCCACCCCACATACCGGACTGACCTGTCCCCCCCTCACAACCCGCCCCCACCTCACCACGCCAATCGCCCATCTCCTTCCCTCTCTCCCCTTCCTCCTACCTCTCCCACTCCGGGTTATTCACGTCTGCCGGATGTCACTTGACTGAGAGCGCCCGGATGTACAGCTTTCACTCTCACTACGTAAAACGGTCAAACAAAGTACAGCCAGCCCTCCCACCCCCTCATTTTGAGACAAGCTGGTATCCGATCTGACTGAATATCGCACACTTGGATTGTCTACGGTCAGCGGCAGGCATAGCCATGCAAATCGAACCGGAGCCTCACACCAACACTTGAGATATAAATATCGACTCAGTCGGCGTAGGAGCACTACGTTTTGCAGCAGTAAACCATAATCACTAGCATGGCAACTATCAGCATGACATGCACTACCTGAACTAGGTAGGATCGCTTGGCGTTACCAAGAAATAGCAACAACAATAGTGATAATGATGATAGTAATAATAATAACGATTTTATAGTAATGATAATAGTAATAGTGCCAACAACAACAATATACAACATTAATAATGATAATAATGTTGATAATGATAATAATCATCCTTGATAAAACAATTGAATTCCACCAGCGCACCAGACGTGCACCTCCGGTCTACTCGGATTGCACTGATGACTGACGGGTAGCTGACAGCGTATCTGTCAGTGACACCTCCCTCCGCCCTCCCCCCCCCCCCCCCCATCCCCATCCCCCCACTCTCCACCTCCCGCTACCCGAATATTTCGGCTTCTGTTCAAAACTGGACTTCCTCATAGCAAGAAACGACAGCCCCAAAGCGGAAGGTTTTCCCAGTCGCTGATCCGTTCAGACAATACAAAGAACAACGGAATCCGACTTCAGGTGCACATAGCGAAACGGGTAATTACACTTGCCTACTACACTGATGTAGCCAGCCATAAGTCAGTCTGCGTATGTCCCAAGCCGGAGTGTGTGGTGTGCGCGTGCACACATGCGGCACGTCCGTCTCTGAAGCCTGGCCTATGTGGGCACACACAAACGTACCGTCTCTCTCTCTCTCTCTCTCTCTCTCTCTCTCTCTCTCTCTCTCTCTCTCTCTCACACACACACACGCGCACACACGGCCATTCGGGGCGTTCACGAGAGAGAGAACACGGCCTATTTGTGAAGGTAAGACAATGCTGAGGATGAACTGTTTTATGTGGACTTGCCAGGAAAGTGCGGCTCGCATCCCCAAGGTCACGCTCTGTCTCTCTCTCTCTCTCTCTCTCTCTCTCTCTCTCTCTCTCTCTCTCTCTCTCTCACACACACACACACACACACACACACACAGAGGGCATTTAAACTGAACGACCTGAATCGATGATAAGTTGCCCTATATAAGCAGTGAAACCAGAGAAAACACAGCGATTAAATTTCCGTTGCTTAACTGATCACGTCGCTTGTTCCTGTTTTCGAACCCGATGTAGGGCTTCACATCACACGCAGGACGGGAGAAACGGATTAGGGAAGTCAGCGGAAGGAGGACGAGGTGGGTGTCAACGGGATCAGCTCAGAGCTGAGGGAACATAGAGCTGAGGGAACATAGAGCTGAGGGAACATAGACATGCATCCGGTGTCAACAAGTTCGCACTGCCATGGAGGGCGATTGAGCTGATTTTGAATTTTCGTTTATGTATGGAACTCAGTGAGATTTGTCATGATATTTACAAACGGGCCCAGAGGGGGTTTGTTCAGAATATCTCGGTCAGTGGTGATATGGACGTACGTGGGTCCAAGTGCATCTGGCGCATGGAATTATCGACAATATGACGTACGTGTGTGTGTGTGTGTGTGTGTGTGTGTGTGTGTGTGTGTTACTGGGCACGTGTCAACCACACCCACACCCACACCAACACAGAGAGTGAGAGAGAGAGAGAGAGAGAATCTGTGCCTACATTAGCGTTTCATTTGCGCCGTGAAATCAGCTCCAGACAAATGTTTCAAGGAAAGTAATACAAATAATACAGCGACACGCCTTGCCCGTGGCAGACGGCGTGAAGAACGCACATGTAACCAACACACATTCAGCCTACTTTAGTTTAGCGAACTTCATCTTCCTTCCTTCTTTCTTTTACTCGTATCATAAACAGCTGCAGGGAAGGAAAGCATACACCCGAAGGCGCCAGCAAGACCCAGAGAGAAGACACAGTCCTCGGCTGCCGAACAGACCGGCCGGGAGCGATACCGCAAAACAGGGCCGTGAGAGCAACAGCTCCAAAATATGCACTAGGCTTATTCTATCAAAGATCCCCAACCCGGAACTGAAGTCCTGAGCATGCGGAGCGACAGGTTTCGCTTCACGCTTGGTGTAAGCCTGCGAGGACTCGTACCGACACGGAGACTTGTACGGGCAAACACACCCCCAATCGGAGGCGCCTGCATGCCACCAGCAGCTGGCTATCGTCAGTTATTGTGCTGCTGCCGCTATCAGACTGCGTTCGTTTCACGGGCGTGCGTTTTATTTCACCATGGGACCAAGAGTTATCCTGCATGTTTATTGATTATGTTCCCTGCCTCATTCAAGATTTCTTTTTAAAATCGATCAAGCCGAGATTACCTGTACTT
>JADBJO010024813.1:0-2500 GCA_016801955.1 Conus betulinus
GAAAGATACTGCACTGGTGTTCCTGTTTCTGATTGGTGGGTCCTGGAAACGTCATCAATATGGCGGTATTCATTATAAACAGGGGTTTCAAGATCGTGTCAAATCTGTGTTCTCTTTGCTTTTGTCCTTGGCTGATGAGCTGTACTTAATTGTGGCGATGGTGTCACTATGCTGAACAAGCGTACTTGCAGTTCACCACCAGGAAACATATGGTTATATGTTTACGTTTTTTATCCAACAACCATTTGTCGGGTCTACTTGGGTTTCTGTATGTTTCTATAATTCTGTCTGCCATAGCCATATAGCCAGTGAAAGATGCTACTGTGTCCTCAGACCACTGAAATATCAATCTTTGATGAGCAATAGAACAATGGTGTCTATTATCATGGTCGTATATTTGTTGGCTGTAGGTCTCTGTTTTTATTATTATTTTCAAATTTCAGGTAGGGTGTATTTATAAATCCTCAGTCTGGGTTTAAGAGAAAAGGCGCTGGTTATCGGAGACCTTTACGAACAACACAAAAGAACTGGTAGATTATTTAGATGGCTTGTTTTATGGCTCTTTCCTTCCTGGAAGTGCGATGATTGTCATCATAACATCAACAGCAGTCACTGCAATAAAACTTCATCAGATTGTGACATGGCGCAACGGAACATCTTCTTCTCTCTCAGCTCGTGAAGTGGCCCTCACCAAAAATGCTAATTGGTACTTCCATCCTGTTCATCGAGCTTCAGTAACATTCCGTTCGCTGCTGCTAGAATTAGTCGGCTGGTTTGGCCAGAAATGAGAGCTGGTGGACGGAACGAAAATTTCTACCTGGCTACCACGTGGATCGGTGATATGTTTTCTTACATGAACTGCAGCTTCAAAACATCTTTGTGTACTACATCATGGGTTCCTCGTTTCAGAGAAACAGTCTTCGCATTATTCACGAAGGAAAACGAGATGACGAGGAAAGAACATGTCTTTGAAATGTAAGGTAGTGACGTACCACAACACTCATTTATTATTACACTTACATGTTTTTTCTTACAAGGCCATTCGCTGAACGCCGTCAGGCTTTTGATTGATAAGGGTCTGGCACACAAAATATACTGGGCGTGTTTATGATTTTTCCTTCTTCAAAGCTTTTGATTGAAATGATGCTAGAATTGTAAACCAAACTTTGTATTCTGGTGTCGTCAACCTAAATGACACAAACCTATTTTTTTTAGTGGTTTTGGTGAGAGATGTAGGCAAAAGGTATGGGTTGATGTGTGGGCAAAGTCTCAACCTTTACATTCTCCTTGTAAGCCAGCAGCACATTGCATAATCATGAGACATGCACCAGAAGTTATTCCATACTGCTGCTAAAGTATTTCAAACCTTTTCAGCAATTTGCATATAATCATCCTTCAATACATCTATAACACAAACTATCATATAATAATGGAGTCCTGGCCCAGTGGTTTTTCATTGAAAGACACGACTAGAACGCTATGAAATTAAGCCCTGTCAGAATGTGTAGCTGTCGCATGCTTTGGATAAACGCCATCAGAATGTGTACACGGTGGCTTGCTTTCGATTAAGTCCCACCAAAAATGTAATGTCCCATCAGAATATGTAAATGCTTTTGATTCGACCGGCTCACACCTGATGTGATGAAGCTCACGGCTTCTACTGGACTGCATAGCAATTCAGAGAAGCGTTATCTCCTTCATGGTTGGAGTCTTTATGGTTGTGCTCAGCTATGGTGTCCAGTTCTGATCTTTCGGTTTGTGTGTCTGTGTGTGTGTGTATGTGTGTCTCTCTGAGTGTCTGTGTGTCCCCTGGGTGGATCTGGGTGTGTGTTTTCTGTCCTGCCTCTCCCTCTTCTCTCTCCCCCCTCTCCCCCTCTCTCTCTCTCTCTCTCCCTCCCTCTCTCTCTCTCTTGTCTCTCTCTGTCTCTCTCTCTCCACACACACAAACACACACACACACACACACACACAACACCCACACCACACACACACACACACACACACACACACACACTCCTATCTATCTATGTATCTATAGATAGATAGATAGATAGATATATAGATAGATAGATAGATAGACACACGCGCACGCGCGCTGCGCGCAGCGCGCGCGCACACACACACACACACACACACACACCACACCACACACACACACACCTATATGCAAGAGAGAGAGAGAGAGAGAGAGAGAGAAGAGAGAGAGAGAGGAGGGAGAGAGAGAGTTCACTTTATGAATAAAACAGAGTTAAGTCGTGTATCTCTTTAGTGTATGAGATATCTCTGTTATTAGAGAGGTCCCTAACGAGACTCTTTCCTACGACGCAACTGGTGCACATTACGAAATTCCGTTTGCCGTTGTCCCAGAGTGTAACACACTGTACTGTACATGGTTCGGACCAACACCCTACTCATTTGTTCATCCATACAACATTCCTTCTTTCAACCACAATGATGTTTCGTTGTCATGTTCACTGAAGGATTGTTTTACCTGCTATTT
>JADBJO010024813.1:15000-24643 GCA_016801955.1 Conus betulinus
AGAGAGAGAGAGAGAGAGAGAGAGAGAGAGAGAGAGAGAGAGAGGTAATATGTAAAGTTATAGTCATTTCATTTTATTTATGAATGTATGCATGCCCATCGACCTCAGTGGTCGTTTATGTAAAAGTGTTTATCTTCCGGGAACTGCGCGATTTTTTTTTTTTTTAAGATTGTGTATATTTTTCGTTTTCTTTCGAAGAAAAAGGTAGAGCAGAGCGTTATATGAATATGTGACAATGAAAACATTGCTTTGATCTGTTGAACCGCCATGTTGAATACTCTCTTTCACTCTGGAAATTACGCTGGCAACGGTGTTAGTGTGACTAACTTTTCAACCTACAGCTATTTTCAAAATGCTACACAAAGCACGTCACTTTCCAGTGAGTGCATTACCATTAATTTATCTGAAATGGAATTCATACCATGGGACAATCCTCAGAACATAGTGAGCAAGGAAACAGAAACAACAGCACAAAGAGTGAAAGATACTGCTCTGGTGTTCTTGTTTCTGATTGGTGGACCTGGTAACATCATCAACATGGCGGTGTTCTGTGTAAACAGGGTTTCAAGGATCGCGTCAACCTGTGTCTCTTCGCTTTGTCCTTGGCTGACGAACTTTACCTAATTGTGGCGATGTGTCACCATACTGAGCAGGCATTTATGCAGTTTACTACAAAGGAGACATACGGTTATCTTATGACATTTTTAGTTAACAACCATTTCACCGGTCTTCTAGGTTTTCTTTATGTTTCACAAAGTTCTGTCTGCCATCATAGCCAGTGAAAGGTGCTTTGTGTGTTCTCAGACCACTTAAATTTCAAACATTTGATCGCAATAGAACAATGCTCGCTATTATCATTGTCGTGTATGTGTTGGTTGTAGGGCTATATTCATAGTGGCATTCCGATTTTATATTGGATGCGTTTACAGTCCTCAGCTTGGCTTAACAGAAAAGACAGCCATTCCAGGGAAACTTTACAAAAATCACAAAGAGATGGTATAGAATATCTGGATGGTTTCATTTTTGGTGCAGTACTGCCTGGTGGCGTGATGGTTGTAACGGTAACAGCAACGGTAACTACTACATTGAAACTTCGTCAGATTGTGACATGGCGTGCTGAAACATCTCATCTATCTCTGCCCGTGAAGTGGCCCTCACCAAGATGCTGGTTGGTACTTCCATCCTGTTCATGTCTGTACCTCTCCCTTTGCTGTGATGCGAATTTGTCGGCTGTTTTTGCCAGAAATGAACGCCGGTCGACGATTCCAAAAATTTCTTACCTCACTACTTTTTTTCGATCAGTGAATTGTTCGCTTTCATTAATTCCAGCTTCAACGTTGTTGTTTACTACATCATGGGGTCTCGTTTCAGAGCAACATTATCATCACTTCTGACGAGTAGAAAGAATCCCACAATCATGGAGTGACTGCATTAAAAAAAAAAATTACTCTCGTTTGAACGAGAGTAAAATCATTAACTTTATGTATTGTCATCAAGCTGGCGAACCACACTCACATGCCGAATTATTTGAGAAATATCTATAAATACTCTCTGTTTTCTTTGTGCGACAAATGATGTTGAAATCGTACACAAACTCTAAAATCTGCGTAATGGAAGTATTTGACAGATGCATATTTGAAGCTGGCTATAGCGGAAGACGAGGTCGAAAGTTTGGTGCATAGGTGGCAAAAGTTGCATAGTGTGTGTGTGTGTGCGTGTGCGTGTGCGTGCGTGCGCGCGCGCGCGCGCGTGCCTGTGTGTGTGTGTGGTGTGTGTGTGTGTGTGTGTGTGTGTGTGTGTGTGTCTGTGTGTGTCTGTGTGTGTCTGTTGTAACAGGATATTAATTTTATTTGTCCAAAAGATGGGAAAAGCATTTTCGACGGGACAGCAACCATACACCAGGACAACACACACACACACACACACACACACACACACACACCACACACACACACACACACACAAAGGCATAAACTGCCTGTGTAAGAATCCATAGTAAACCAATCCCATTAGCAAAATATTTTCATGCAAGCACTGATACTCTTCTGTACTCAGCACCCCTCCGCACACCCTCATCCCCCACTCACACACCCCCCCCCCCCCCCCCCCCCCCCAAGTACAAACATATTTGTGTGCGCAGCTACAGTGCACATCCACTCTTTTTAAAACATGGAAATTTAAAATTACAAAATAGAGCATCATTATTAAAAAGAAGCACGCTACTCTATTTGAATATATCATTTTGATAAGATGAAATGATAAATACAGTTTTTTAAGAGCAGGCATCCCTCCATGCATATGATTTAAACACACACACACACACACACACACAATTGTTTTAAGAACCGGCAAAAGATAAGAATAACGACTTTCAGCTGTTCATCATGTGCACGGACGGATCCTGTTGTATAGTCTGATGGCACTGGGGACGAATGAGTTGCAGAGTCTGTCTGTCCTTGCTCTGACACTCAGCAGTCTGCCAGAGTCCCTCACTGACCCTCCGAGACCTTCCTCTTCATGTATTTGTTTTTTCTCCAACTGACAACTCACCCGTAGGTAATCAATATTCTAGCAAACAGAAACCCTAGCAGACTTCTGTCTCTGTTACATCAAAATCGACCACTCCTCGGCTGCACGAAAAACAGAGTTTCCCATTTACAACTCCCAAGGTTGAAAAGTGAATACGAACTTGGCCCAGCCCTAGTGCCCTGTCCTCTTGTCTGGCAAGTTCTGGACTGCCGGACATGTTGGCAACACACCTGCCTATCACACGACCCGTTCTCACGTGCACACACAATGCATACATAGAGATCATCCCTGATCATCCATGCGCACCGCAATCTGACTTCATTCACCCAATGTAAAGCTCAAAACAACCCCATCAGAGATATAAAATAATCATGACAGAGTGATATCCACTCTTGATATTTGTAGTCTTTGTTTAGAGACAAACATTATATATATATATATATATATATATATATATATATATATATTATAGATATATATATATATAAATGCTGAACAATTAAGTAGTGGGGGGAAAACAAGTGCATGATACTATATATTATATATATCTATATATATATATATATATATATATAGATATATATTATATTATATATATATATATATATATATATATATATATATATTATATATGTGTGTGTGTGTGTGTGTGTGTGTGTGTGTGTGTGTGTGTGTGTGTGTGTAAAAATCAATGTTTTAAAAGGAGTATTTAAAATATCGAAACATTTGATTTTAACAGATGTTGCTGTCCCAAGGGGTTCGAGCGCTTTTAAAATCATATTAGGCTTTTTAGCAATATTATATAGATATATATATATAATATAGATATATAATATATATATATATATATATATATATATATAGCTATGTGATGGAAAAAAACCAACAAGTTTGTAGATTAGTCCCCAATTATTTCGACCCACGAGGGCCTTCCTCAAGGGGAATTTTATTCCATCTGAGAACAATTTTTTTTTACAATCACAAGGTTTTCCTGACTATACTTAATCATGGCTCCAAAACTGCAAACTATGAGAAAAAAATCACATTCTACCTGACTAAGAACGGATAACTGCAAGGAAAGACCTGAAAATAGGGAACAAGGGCTGGGGCGGCATGGGTGAGGGGGGGGGGGGGGGGGGGGGGGGGGACGGGGGGCGAGGGGGGAATGAACCGTGGGGGGTGGCTCTCCTTTACTCTATAGGGGGGGGGGGGGGGGCAATCTTCACCAAACGCTACCAGTCCCTGCCACGAGACCCAGAGTCACGCCACTGGAACCCTGCCACCAGTTCCGTCTCCCCTCTCTCTGTAGTTCTCTCTCTCTCTCTCTCTCTCTCTCTCTCTCTCTCTCTCTCTCTCTCTCTCTCTCCAAGGGATGGGAGGGGACTAGTCCCCTGCCACGAGACCCAGAGTCACACCACTGGAACCCTTGCCACCAGTTTCGTCTCCCCTCTCCCCGCCCCCCCCCCCCCCCCACCACACACACACACAACTCACAGCACCCCACCTCCACCCTGGGGTCTCGGGGGTACACATGGGCACTACTGCTGAACGGTATCATCAAGGTCTTGCTCTGCTACCAAGCCCGTGTTGGGTTAGAAGTTCAATTCTGAGTTCAGGCCGTGGGGGATGGATGGTGTCCAGTTTTTCTCAGTCCAGAAGTCTTCCCTGCGTTTTCTGGCGTCATGGCTCTTTCCCTGGACAATTTCAATGATCTTGCATCGCATGTGGGACACCGAGTGGCCTGCCTGATTGAAATGTCTCGTCACGTGGGACCTGCATTGTTCATGATGATGTGACTGCGGTGAAGATAGAACCTCATCTTGATGTGTGTTTTTGGTTTTTCTCCCACATATTGACTATACTGGCATTTGGAGCAGAATAGCAGGTATATGACGTTTTTGGTGTCACACGTCAGTCTCTGGCGCACTGTGAAGGACTCCCCTGTACGAGCGCTTGAGAACGTGGTGCCCTCCACGAGGTGCTCACGGCAGGTGATGCATCTGCCGCATGCAAAAATACCCGCTTCTTCTTGGACTGGACTGGAGATGGGGGCAGACCGGATGGCATGAGGATGTTGTGGAGTGACCAGCCTTCCTTTCCCCCACAACAGGCGCTTCTGGCATGGCCCTCTGCATTCTGGTGCTCTGGTGAAGCTGGTCCATGCCCTCTCTCAGTGTAACAGAGACTGGCGGGGGGTGTCCTTGGCCTTCTGCCATGCCTTCCTGATGACGCTCTCAGGGTATCCACGTGCCCGGAAGTTCATCGTCATGTCCTTGCTATGCCTCTCAAAGTCATCCTCTGTAGCGCACAACCTCCGCAGTCGCAAGAACTGTCCAGTGGGTATGTTTCCTGACACAATACTTAGGGTGGCTGGAATGGAAAGGGGAGGTAACTATGGCTGTCTATTTCTTTGGCATAAAGTTCTGTCGTGAGGGAAGCCGTTCTCGAGTCTGATGAGGACGTCGAGGTACGGGGATACTGCAGGTGGAGCTGTTGACGGGTGAATTTGACTGTATGTAGGATGGATCGAGGTTAAGATGGCAAATACAGGGGTGCTCTCCAGGATGGTAGATTCCAGCCACCCCCCCATGAATACTAAATTGGCTACGCTGGGGCCATAGGTGTCCCCATGGCTGTACCTGTTCTTTGTCGGTATATCCCAGTCGTTAAAGTTGAAGAAGTTGTTGTCGAGGGACGTGGACGCCATAACCGCAACTACCCATGCTGGTGAGGGGGACAGTGTTTCACAATGGCCAACACACTGTGGGCAAGTACCGTTCATGTCTGTTCATTGTCATCATGCGGGATTGCTACCTTACAGGTTGATAACCGTTCCACTGTGGACCGCCTCACACGTGTACGAACGAATCGCCAACCCTGGTGTTCCACTTATGGGCGGGGGACCAACATGAGGTGTCTGGTGGAAGTCATGCACGTAGATGGGCAAAACGTTCACACCAGAGGGAACTTAACCACGTTGAGTCCATCGAGTCTGAGAAAGCGATTTCTGTGGGGCCTACCCAATGCTGGAGACGATCGGCGGCGATGGGGGGTTTTCTGCAGAGATCTTGTGGACGTTCGGCCGGCGCCATATGTAGAAGATATGGGGTGACTCCACCATCAGGAGGGCACCGACTGTGCCACCGGTGGAGTACATCTCTGTTAATGCAAATTTTATCTCTCTAGGTCTGTGCACAAATCGGTTATGGGTTGCTGGCGGTGTCGTGACTTGGGGTGTGTGGGTCGTTGTCCACCATCCTCATAATGATCAGGGTTGCCTGAGCAGTTATGACCCCTTATTGTACATATTGTTTGAAGTCATGGATCAACCCCGCGCCGCCTGTTTCAGCGACATTGATTTCTGATTTGTTTGTTGGTGGACCAACCTTTATAAGTTCCCCCAGGTGCTTCTCCTCTCTATAGGGTTGGTTATCTATTGACGCGAGTACGTGCTTATATAGCCGTTACACCAGAACATATATTAATTTCATAGATATATATAGATATATATAATAGATATTATAGGGGGTACTCTTGGACACTACCTTGGCGTGCGCCGCTACTGGTGTGTGTGTGGTCCCCCGCTGTGTGTGTGTGTGTCCCCCTATACTCTTTTTCCGTACGACATATATATATGATCTATATATTGTGTGTGTGTGTGTGTTGTAGTGTGTGTGTGTGTTGTGTGTGTGCGATTACACACACATCTACTCTTTCTTGTTTTAAGTTTTCTGATATCATATCACGGACCGCAAATCAAAATTACTCTGCAGGCCTTCGGGGCTGTTGTGTTCCCATTCACAATAAGGTAGTAGAATTATTTCATGCACTTTTGACCATTCAAGTCCCGCAGTCCCTTCACAAATAGGGTGCTTTAAACAATTACAAACGACTATAGCGGCGGTCCCGAGGCCGTTCTTTAAACCATATTACAACCCAAAAAAAATAAGTATTACAAGCCTTCCCAAATTACGCCTGATCAGTTTATGCTTCACCTTTTGACAATATGTAGGCCCCTTTGGATACGTTCTACAGGCCCTCTCCCTACACACGGGCTTACAAATACATACCTCTACAAAGGCGCTCTACCCCACCTTTACATACTCGACAAGGTGTGTGATCCACCGCACTTCCAAGGGCCCAAAAATATGTATATCTATTACTGTCGTTTGAGTTGGGAGCGCCCCCAGTTATTCTCAGTCCATGAGAGTACGCTCTAATGGTCAATTCCACGCGCAAATGCAGGGAGTAGTTGTGTCACAGATCTTCCACCACGGTTCTACTCCTTGTCATGGGGTGTGGGAGCTTGTCGTACCTCTTATGACCCAGACAACTATGCCAGCGGGGAGCGTATAACGCCTGGTAGGGCCAGTCAAGCGGGACAGGTCGACTAGGGTAGAGATACGACTGAACTAATGTAGAGCAACTCGCCAGAGGGGTTAAAACGGGTATGCGTAGGGCTAACAACACCTTCCTAGGAAAAAAAAGCAAGTTACAGAAAGAATCGAAAGCAAATCAACCACGTTGACCCCAAATCCTCTGAGACCAGCAGGGGGCTTCCGGCGAAAAAGCTCTGTGCCCGACCAGATCCCCAACCTCAGGCTCATCATCGCACAGTCTGAGTGGAGCTCGCCCCTTACATCAACTTCATCCGCCTATTCTTATTGAACAGGCCTTTGGCAGTGGTGATCGGGACCCACTATGGACGAAGGAAAGTACTCAAGAGGGAATATGAACTACGGAGGCAGAGCTGAAGACCAGAGCAAGTAGCTTGCATGTCTCCGGTGCGAGCAGCGTAAGCGGTATAAATAACGGAGTGGCCATGCCGGCCACTTGTTGGGAGTAAGAGAGTTCGGTGTTTGTGAGGTGGGAAGACGAGGAGGGCGCCAAAAGGGGAGTGGAGTGAGTGTGTAACCCTTGCCTTCCTTCCCCGTGGTCAGCGACGGGATTAGTGAAGCAACAACAACACAGGCAGAGGAGAGAAGGGGAACAATGGGATACAGATGGGACTTGGGAACGCAGCTAGATGTACCTTGATTTTGCTGGCATGAATGAACTCCTCTCGCACAGTTCACGCACGAGCTGCCGGGCGAAGACCACACGATGCCTGAGGAGAAACAAACGATCGATGCCAGGAACAGGGTGAAGATAAAACAAAGAAACAAGACGAAGGACCCGAGCTGGATGAAGCTCAAACACACAGGAAGCGAAGCCATCCGAGTTGGGATGCGTGAGAGGGGCCAGAGAGAGGGAGAAGAAAGAGAGAGGAAATAGGCGAGGCTCCGCCTAGGGACGTAAGATAGAGAGCGTAGACTTCCTTGTCTCGTCGGCAGCCTATTTGACAAGGCGAGGGGGGCACTGGCCCGCAAGACCTCCTGGCCAGGCAGGCAAACGGCAGGAGACGGAGCAGGAGGCACTCAAAAAGGCGGTTAAGAGTCTGGGGTCATCGAGGGGAGAGATCCCGAGGTAAAGGACACACACAAGACAACAAATAGACCGTGCATTTTCAAATCAAAATAGTAGAAAAGTCGGTTCTGCATCTAAGGCGTAGGAGTGAGCTTGGAGGGGAAAAGAGAAAAGAAAGCGAGAATGACCAACGGGAGGACGCACAAAACAAGCACAAAAGCAAAGAAAAACCCCCCAAACAAAAAAAAAAAGAAAAAGAAAATGAGACTTCAAATCAAAGAAAAACGAGACCACAGCCAGACGTTAGAGACGAGGACAGCCAGACGACGCCAAAATGCTTGCATTGACTCGTACTCAGTTCTTAAAAGTCACGCCGATTGCAGGCCAAGCGAGTCCGATTAGAATGACCTCAATCAATTTAGGTGACGAATAGTTAGGTGTAGGTCAGTAGTGGAAGACAGAAGCGCCATATTGGCGCAAGCCAGGAACGCTGCGCAGTAATGGAGGCCACAAACAGGCAGATTTGTCGGGTGCGACGGGTCCTAGCGATTCAGGTCGGAAGACCTGGGCTGACGTAATAACTTCGCCTGTCGGCGGACAACCGTGCTTGCTAATAATCATTACTCCGGAGAATGATTGAGCTCGCAAAAAGCATGCTCAGATGGCACGCACACGCTGAGAGACAGAGGACCACCTGACATGAAGGTCTTTTTTTTTTTATCAATTGGCTCCGTTCATGCGTGGAGATTGAACAGAGTAGTGGGGGAGAAAAGAAAAGGAGTGGGATGAAAGGAATGGTGACAAGAGAGTAAAGAGGGGAAGGTAGAAGATCGGTGAATTGGGAATAGATGTAACGAGGCCAAAAGCCAATCTACAACGATGCAGAAATATCGGGTGCAGAAGGAAGTAGGAACGGAGAAACTCGAAGGCAGGAGAGGAAAATGATTCAGGGAAAAGACGAGGCCGACTCCCTAACATTAGAATCATTTGTTTGTCCGGTCTAGCGAGGAGGAGGCGTGAGACGCGCAACACAAGCCCACTGGGAATAAGAGGCGCTCTATGATGTTATACGAATAGAATAGGCGACAGAAAGAGAGGTGGGGTCACGGGAGGGTGAGGACTACCCGCAGACCGAGGTGGATTGCAACAAACTAGAAAGCAGGCCAGTATTATTCAGGCACAGAAGAGGCGCCAGCGCCAGGAAGCACGCGCGCCTAACCCCACTGACGAGCAACGAGCCTAAGGGCACCGACAACCTCATGCACGACAACGGACAACACGATGTCTCAGACAGCAAAATCGGCACCTACGAACTAACACCCAGCCAACCCTCCATTATCGAATGGCTATGGGACGCCCAAATGACAACGTGAAGCGCTAAAGAGCTGCCTGGCTTGATAGTTGCATGATCGCCTCATGCTAGACTCGGCGCAATTAAACTCAATAGTTGTTTTCGTACGGGCTTTGGTGAATGGTTACCAGATCTGTACGAACTGATGGTTGTATCGTTCCACAGCTCTAGATGTATTGCCAAAAAGACCGGGCACACATGAGAACCAGAGTCAATACGCTGATCTTGTAGTTTGTCTCACAGGAAATCAGCACAACACCACAACCAGGTCGGGAACAGGAATTTACTTCGACCTGTACCGAAAATGGTAAACCAGAGAACATTCGACGTCGAACGTCCGTGCCTGTGGTTGGGTCC
>JADBJO010024814.1:0-17500 GCA_016801955.1 Conus betulinus
GAGAACGGGATTCCGGAGAGGGCGATTAAAACAATACGCATACAAACTACGAATAATTGATTTGGTTGATGGCCATAGTTCATACTGAAGGGTGATTCCGTAGAACACCAAGGGGACAATGAACAATAAAAGGATGATTATACATACCACCACCATGCAAACAATGCTTATGAATATACTGTCGTGGCCAGCTTTTTGTGCTTCAAAATTGTTGCATGCCCCAGATCGAAGAGGACTTTCTTCATTTCTTGTTGCTTAACCATAAGCTGACCTTATAAACCAACGAGGGGTCAAAAACACTGCTTTGACTGAATAGATTGAACCCTAAGTTCACTGAGAATAGGACAGCATTTGGTTGTGTTGTTGTTTAAAAATGCAGATACATCTTTCTTTAGCCTGATCACAACAAACATTCATATCAGTTTCATTTTTCTCTCAAAGCGCTATATCTAATAATTCGATGGCAAGCAACATCAATATCCGTGACAACCGAATCTAAACTCCCTCAAACGCGCTCTTAAGTAGTACAGTTCGTATTCAGTCTAATATCTGGGTTCGACTTATATGTTGTTCTTTTTAAAACGTCCGACACAGACCCACATGACAGACAGACCGAGACAGAGAGCCAGACAGGACAGACATCGCGATACAGACAGCAGCAGAGACAGATAAACCATACAGCACGCAAACACGTTTGATACCGTTAGCATGCACGAACCATCCCCAACCCCCCCCCCACCCCACCCCCCCTGGCACCACGCGCCCTCGTCTTACATCCCCCCGTCCCTCGTCCCCCCAAACCGCCCCCGCCCGCCACCCCCCCCCCACCCCGCTCTCTCCCCCTCCACCTCCACCCCTTTCAAGACACAGCCGTGTCCTTTGTGAAGGCGGGAGAAGCGTGTCGCTTGTGGCAGTGACTGTATCACTTTCCTTTCTTTCCACTCTTATTCTCCCAGGGCGCTGGGCAGGCGTGCAGGGGCGGGCACCCGCCCCCCATGTTGGGGACATCCCGGCTGGATCGTCTTACTAAAAGCCGGTCTGCTTCTTCTTCTTCTTTCTTCTATAATAATCTTTCTCTTCTTCTTCTTCTTCTTCTCGCTTTGTTGAAGTTGTGACTTCACCATTTGTTCTTCTTCTTTCTCTTCTTCTTCCCGCTTGTCCCCCCTTCCTCCTCTCCATTTCCCTTCTCTCCTCCTCCCTCCTCCCCCCCTCCGCCCTCTTTCCCCCTTCCCCCTCCCCCCCCCCCCTCCCTCTACCTCCCCTCCCCCCCTCCCCCCCCCCCCCCCCTCCGTCCCCAGCCCCCTCTCCCCCCACCCCCCCCCACACCCCCCCCCCTCCCCCCCCCCTCCCCTCCCCTATATCCCCGCGTCCCCCCACCTCCCTCTGCTTTCTTCCCCCCTCCCCCTCCCCCCTCCCTCCCCCCTCTCCCCACTCCCCTGCCCCCCCCCCCCCCCCCCGCCTGCAAACCCTACCACTAGACCTCCTCGGCTCCCTTCCTCCCTCCTATTTCGTTCTTCTTCTCCTTCTTCTCTCTTCTTCTCATTCTTCTCTTCTTCTTCTTCTTCTTCTTCTTTCTTCTTCCTGTCACTGCAAAAGTTTATGATTTCTTTTCATTTCCTCCGATTGTAGAATTAATTTATATTTCTAACCGTGCGTTGAAGAACACGTGGTGCCAAAGCGGCGTTTGTTGTTGTTGTTGTCGCTGCTGCTGCTGCTGCTGCTGTTGCCGTTATTGCCGTTGTAGTCGTCGTCGTCGTCGTCACTATTGTTGTGATTGACGTTGGTTATGTATTGTTCTATATTTGGTTTTGATTGATTGATTGGCGCCAAGAACAACATTACACGATCCCTACAGATGCTCCAGCCTGTCCTCTCTCTCTCTCTCTCTCTCTCCTCTCTCTTCCTCTCTCTCTCTCTTTATCTTTCTCTCTGCTCTCTCCTCTGTCTCTGGTTCTCTCTCTGTCTCTGTCTCTCTCTCTATATATCTCTCTCTCTCTCTCTCTCTCTCTCTCTCTCCTCTCTCTCTCTCTCTCTCTCTCTCTCAGTTCCACAGTGAGTGTTCCTATTAGAGAACCACCACCACCATCACAATTGATGCTCAAACATGTCCTCTCTCTCTCTCTCTCTCTCTCTCTCTCTCTCTTCTCTCTCTCTCTCTCTCTCTCTCTCTCTCAGTTTCATATTGAGTATTCCCATTAGAGAACCACCTCCACATCACAGTTGATGCTTCAAAAGCATGTCCTCTCCTCTCTCTCTCGCTCTCTCTCTCTCTCTCTCTCTCTCTCTCTCTCTCGTCTCTCTCTCTCTCTCTCTCTCGCTCCTCTCCTCTCTCTCTCTCTCTCTCTCTCGATATGACTCCACAATTAGCTTTTTTTTGTCATGAAGAAATATCTTCGCTACTGTTCTATCATATTATGTTCGTATTACCAGCCGCCGTGGACAAGTGGTTAGCATCTCGGACTCTGGCTGGGAGGTCGCGGGGTTCCATTTCCATCAGAGACGTGTGGGATTGTTCTGCCCCGACCGGCTCCTATCCACAGCTGAGTTTGCTATGGGCTCAGTTGGGAATAAAAGACTGGGACCACACAGTCGAGTTTCATCCACTTAATGGATGCGTCTTTTAGAATGTTGCTCAAATTTCCTGACCAACACTGCAGGTGTCCGTATCTCTCGGTCCCGTGTTGACGTCGGGATATGTATATATGAAAGTAAGCGTAGATTATAACCCTATCATACCGTCTCAGACCGGAATGGAAATCCGTAAGCAAATCTTCATTCTCCTCATTCTCATCGATCAGCATAAAATTAATATTATTCATAGTTTGTTCTTATAGCCTTTCATGCCCATGACGTAAGGATATTTCTATATCAGTGGGGTTTGGCTGGTGTGTTGCAAAAGTTTTGTCTTTTTTAATTGTAGTTTTCATCGTGTGTTTGTCTTATTTTGTGTGTGCCAGAAACGTAATGAGACGGCAAGGACAGCTTGGACGATGAGGCTCTTTCGTAATACAGTTTCCTTCCTCCCTCCTCCCTCCTACTCAGTCACTGTGTATGTCTGTCGGTCTGTTGTTCCTCATCTCTTCTCCTCTCTCTCTCTCTCTCCTCGCTCTCTCTCTCTCTCTCTCATCTCTCTGTTAATAAACAATAATGTTGACAGTTACACAGTCTGTCTTGTCTGTCTGTCTGTCTCTCTGTCTTGTTCTCTGTCTGTCTGTCTGTCTGTCTGTCTCTCTCTCTCTCACTCACTCTCTCACTCTCACACACACACTCTCCTCTCTCTCTCAACTCACTCTCTCTCTCTCTCTCTCTCTCCTCTCTCTCTCTCTCTCTCTCTCTTCTCTCTCTCTCTCTCTCTCTGCCGTTCTGTTTCGATACTCCCACTCTCTCTGTCTCTCAGTTTTTTCCCCCTCAGTGTCGCCTTTTTACGGGGCACCTAAAACATCCCATCCTGTCGTTAGCTCTTCAGTGGGCCCCATTGTCTTCCAAGGGGGCCAGGCCCTGAATATTCAGGGCGGGTGGCCGACACTGGCAGTTCACAAGGCGCGGGGGGTGCTGAGGCTGCATTGCATTTGAGGCTGACGCCTTCAGCTTCATCTTTTCTCAGACATGGGTCTCGCCGTAAAAAAAAAACATACACTCGCTGTCTGTCTGTCTGTCTGTCTGTCTGTCTGTCTGTCTGTCTGTCGCTCTCTCTCTCTCTCTCCTTCTCTCTCTCTCTCTCTCTCTCTCATCTCCCTCTCTCGCTCTCTCTCTCTCTCTCTCTCTCTCTCTTTCTCTCTCTACCTCCCCCTTTCTGTCTCAGTCTCTGTCTGTCTGTCTGTTCTGTCTGTCTGTCTCTCTCTCTCTCTCCTCTCTCTCTCTCTCTCTCTCTCTCTCTCTCTCTCGTCTGACCGTCTTTTCTTTCACTCTCTCACTCTCACTCTCTCTGTCTCTTTCCCTGTCTCTCTGTGTGTCTGTGTGTCTGTCTGTCTGTCTGTCTGTCTGTCTGTCCTCTCTCTCTCTCGCTCTCTCTCTCTCTCTCTCTCTCTCATCTCCTCTCTCTCTCTCTCTTCCCGACATAAAAGAACCATGATCGTGTGGATGATATTTTTTTTTTTTCTTTCCGCTTAAGGCAGTAAAGTGTTTGTGATGTATAATGCAGCAGTGGGGAGTTCATAGAGAGTTGATCTTTTGTTTCCTTGTTGTTTGGAGAGGGCTTTTTTAAAGATTTATTTCCACCTTGTCTTGTCCTAGCGCCTCTCTCTCTCTCTCGTCTCTCTCTCTCTCTCTCTCTCTCTCTCTCTCTCTCTCTCTCTCTCTCTCTCCTCCCCTCTCTCTCTCTCTCTCTCTCTCTCAGTGTTTTGAGAAGGGAATCTTCCAGAATCTTTGTCTAAATCCATAATAGTTCCTCTTCACTAGAAAGGTGATAGTAACAATCCTGAGAACTATCGAGGTGTTGCACTGATGAGTGTCATTAGTAAAATGTATACACATATACTCAACAAAAGATTAAAGGCATACGCAGAGAGAGAAGAGAAAATAATGGAAGAGCAGGCTGGATTTCGATCCAAACATGGTATAATAGATCATATATTTACTCTGTATGCTTTGGTACAAAAATACATATTAACAAAATCGAAATTGTATGTCGCATTTATTGATTTCCAGAAAGCTTTCGATTCAGTCAACAGAAATGTTCTGCTGTGTATTCTGAGAAATAATGGCATAAATGGGAAGTTGTATGGAGCTGTTCATGGAATGTATGAGTCTGTTCTTGCATGTGTTCGAGAGAAAGGTACTTATACCGATTATTTCAGCAATGCGCAGGGAGTGAAACAATGGTGTCTGCTTAGCCCACTGTTGTTCACATTCCTCATAAATGAATTAGCGATAGAGATATCGGGGGAGGGAAACATGGAACACAAAAGTTACCTGGATGCTGCTGACTTATTTCTAATGCTTTTTGCTGATGATGTTATCCTCCTGGCAGATACCCCTGTTGGTTTGCAGAATCAATTAGACATTTTGAACAGGGAATCAGATAGATTGAAGTCAACAGTGAACTAAACAAAAGTAATGTAATGATTTTTAGAAATGGTGGTTACTTATCAAAATATGAAAGATGGTTTTATGGTGGAGTTGAAGTTAGAGTGACAACTAGCTATCAATACCTTGGTTGGGATATTCTTCACAACAAAATTAAGCTTGAGTAAGTGCTGGCTGGAGATGTGCAGAAAGAGAAAAGAGAAGTGTCATGGATATTCTGAGGACTATGAAAAAATTAAACTCCAGTGATGTAAATCTATTTTGGAAATTACTCGATTTACAAATACAGCCTATTCTGACATATGCATCAGAAGTCTGGGGTATGTTGGATAATAGCCAAATGGAAAAAGATCTAGTGGCAAAGTGAGATGAATACAGGCGGAAATGCAAACAAATCTTGAATAAATGTTAGCAAACCGCTCAAAAAAAAAAAAAAAAAAAAAAAAAGTGGTCAAACGAATCACAAGACAAACGCAAAAAGTTCACACCTATGCGATAAAGCGAAGTATCCATGTGCCCTTGCACGCATCAAATGAGATGGTTTATGGCGAAAGTGGACGATACCCTCTATTATTTTAACTTATGTTAGATGTGTTAAATATTGGCTGAAATCAGTAAACCTACCAATAACCAGACTCTGTGGTCAGGCGTATGAAATGCTCATGCTGCAACATGAAAATGGAAAATTTAACTGGGCCTCCTGTATTAAGAAAATAGTGACAGGGAATGGTGGTTGGGTATGGTTTGGTTGTCACAAGGAGTCGATAATAAAGTACAATTTATTTCTGAATTAAGGATCGTTCAATTTGTACTTATAAACAGAACTGGCATGCTGGCATGGATGGAAATGATAAATACGACTGGTTTCTCTCGTTAAAAAATAATCTCGAAGCAGAGAAATATCTTAGAATCATAACGCATAAATGGCAATAATATAGCTTAGCACACACTTTCGAACCAGAACGCTCGGTTTTAATGCTAACCAAAAATGTCCGAGAAATCGAATGATAGATCTTGTCAAATGTGTAGAGAAAGAGTGTTGAGAATGAAGTACATTTTGTGTTTGATTGTCCCGCATATGCCAATATCCGCAGAGGTTGTAAAATTTTCAATGAATCAGTTCCTCAAAGAAGAGATTTAATGGCGATTTTATTAAATGAAAAACGGAAACACTATAATAGGATTTGCGAAGTATATCGCAGAAACTACCACTTTTCGTAAAAAGAATATAACAGATGAAAAAGATCATCACTTGCTTAAAGGTGCCTTGGTTCAGTAGTTACCACTTAAGGTAACCTGATAGTCTATGTCAATGGTATCTTGTGTGTGTACGTGCGCGCGCGTGGGTAGGTGGGTGGGGGGGGGTGGGGGGTTCGTGTGGATGCATGGGTACCTAATTCGTTGATCCATTTTTGTAAGTTATGAGTAAGGAGAGGTTTTAACATCACAAAGGGAAATGTTTGCATTTGTTTCCCTTTCAGTCGCTGCTGTGCACAATTGTTGCTAGATGTGACTCATGATACCCCCTTGCCACAGAGCCTTTTGCTATGGCAATCAAATTACGTCAATGTCAGTGTCAGTGTCGGTGTCACTCTCTCTCTCTCTCTCTCTCTCTCTCTCTCTCTCTCTCTCTCTCTCTCTCTCTCTGATAGTTTCATACATACATGCATGCATGCATGCGCGCTGGGCCTTTCCCTTCCAGTGCTTTGTATTATTTCTTCCAGTGCTTTGTATTATATCTTCCAGCGCTTTGTATTATTTCTTCCAGCGCTTTGTATCATTTCTTCCAGCGCTTTGTATTATTTCTTCCAGTGCTTTGTATTATTTCTTCCAATGCTTTGCATTATTCCTGCCAATACTTTGTATTATTTCTTCCAGTGCTTTGTATTATTTCTTCCAGTGCTTTGTATTATTTCTTCTGTTATTATCTCTTCCAGTGCTGTGCATTATTTGCACAGTGTCACTGATCTCTGAATGAGTCGTCATACAGATGAATGACAAGAATGTGTACAATAGCAAACTCATCGGTATCTACCAGCAACAAACAAATGAAAAGAAAAAAAAAATAGACAAAAAAAAGCGCACCACACACGTACACATGTGAAAACTCCTGCACTACATGGACCCTACTGGTTTTTTGTTTCGTTGTGTGTGTGTGTGTGTGTGTGTGTGTGTGTGTGTGTGTGTGTGTGTGTGTGTGTGGTGCGTGCGTGCGTGTGTGTGTGTGTGTGTGTGTTGTGTGTGTGTGTGTGTTTTTGTGTTGTGTGTGTGTGTGTGTGTGTGTGTGTGTGTGTGTGTGGGGGGGGGGGGGGGGGGGAAGGAATTCTGTTTTATGTCTCGTCTTTGGTGATTGCAGACGTCTAAATAACTTAGTGTTTACAATTGAAGACTATTATCATAAAAGAAGAGAAGAGGACGATGTGGATACATAGAACAAAAATAAAGGATGGATGAATTATAGGACAGTAACTATGAAAAATTAGAGAAAATAACTAAAGTAATCATGTGTGTGTGTGCGTGCGTGCGCGTGTGCGTGTGGTGCGTGCGTGCGTGTGCGTGCGTGCGTGCGTGTGTGTGTGTGTGTGTGTGTGTGTGTGTGTGTGTGTGTGTGTTTTGTTGTTGATGTTGTTTTTCCAAAACTTACATATCGTCATTTTGAGCCAATGCACAAAGTAAACAATGACATACGGCTCTGATGTGGCCCATCCTGGTCGGCTGGACTATAAAAAAAATAAAAAAAGAACATGACATTGATCCAAAGAAAAACAACAACAACAGGTGATAGCAATGCTGTCAAGAAACAGAGAACACGTCTAAAGCTGTCATACACGGCTCGCCCAGGCCAAGTGTTGTTTTGAGTTCAATGGACCCAAGTGACTGCAGCAGTGCGCTCTTCCATCAAGTGAGGACAGGAAGACTTCACCATGTCTTTCAGCTTCCAGTTTTCATCGGTTAAGACCGCCCGAGGTCTATGTAATTCAGTCATTGGTTTTCTTTATGTATTATTATTGTTTGTTTGTTTGTTTTGTTGTGGCGGGGAGCTGAGGGGGGCGGGGGGCTGATTGGGGGAGTGGGGGGCGGGGGGGGTGGAATTGTGTGTGTGCGTGTGTGTGTGTGTGTGTGTGTGTGTGTGTGTGTGTGTGTGTGTGTGTGTGTGTGTGTGTGTGTGTGTGTGTGTGTGTGTTTTGTGTGCGTCCGTGAGGTGTGATGAAAAGTGACTATGTATGTTGTGAAAAGTGACAGAACTGACAACTGACACAAGGAGGAAGTAAGTTTACCCAACCGTTGGCCACTCTTTGTGACTAAACCATTCCCGGAAAAAGTCCCTCAAATAAGATTACAAACCGAGGTTCCGTGTGTGAACGCACGCATAACATCTTTTGCACACACGTCGTGAAATCCCATCCCCCAACGTATGGAAGGGAAGGCCACATTGGCCGTTGGTATGGATGATACGTCAACACATAGCATTGCACTGAAGGAATGCCAGAAGAAATCAAAAGCTGAAGGACTGGTAGACTGAGTGATGCGGGGAAACGACTTCATGTAGCGCCAGCTGGCAGCCTCTCTGTCGGCTCTGCCCCGTTGCCTAAAGGATAGCGTGGATGGAAAAGCGCTTACAACTTGATCACTAACCGCGGATAGGCGCTGTATAAGTGCTTCAACAATAACAACAACAACAATAAAGATGATAATAATAATAATAATAATAATAATAATAATAACTAAACACAACAAAACATGTATGAGAACCGAGAGATAAAAAACACAGAAAGATACAGAGAGGCAGGCAGAGAGAGAGAGAGAGAGAGAGAGAGAGAGAGAGAGAGAGAGAGATTTGTTTACAGATGAAACTTCGTGAGCCTTTGTATTGCGAATCGAGCGGGTTTTCATTTTCCGTCACTTCGGTGCATTTCGTCTTCAGGTTTCTTCAGGTTTCGTTTTGAGGACCAGAAAACGCGACGGTTGTGTGAGGACCGCTTTTTTCCCGGGGTTGGGGGGGGGGGGGGGGGGGGGGGTTTGGGGGGGGACGCGCGCTCTATGTCACTGTGCGCGACCCAAAGTGGTTGAGCTAATAATAGACTCCATGTCCCAGCGGCCAGGCAGGTTACGGACTTCGCGGAATCACGAAACACGGCACATACGTTAAGATCTATAAATAGAGTAGACTTTTTTTTTTTAGAAAAAAAGTAAAAAAAAAAAAAAAAAAAAAAAAGAAGAAAAAGAAAAAAAAAAGAAGAAAAAAGGAGAAGAAAGAAAGAAAGAAAGAAAAGCGCTCCAAAGTCTCGACAACTTCGTCTATGACTCAACTTCTGGTTGTTTTAAAATTCACTTCATGTGTGACACGGACAATATGAATGCTGTTTGAAGGTCAAAAATAAAATACTTCCGACTTATTTGCCACCACAAGTTCTCTGCGCTCTCGTGCACTGTAAATAGAAGATCTAACATCCTTTTTTTTATGAACAACAACAACAAAAATCGGCCTCGTTTTCATTCTGTATCCATTTTTTTGCGCCCAATCTGAGGAGATAAATCATTGTTCGTGCTTCGTTTTCATTGTCGCCCGGTTTGTCTTTGGATTTCCGTTGCCATTCGGCTGTAAGTGCCACGCAAAATCTCGACCAATCCTTAGCCACTTCACAGTACTCGGCCAATCGCGCAACCGAAAACATGTATTCATGTGAGACCAGTGATATGACAGACGAAGACCAAACAACAAAGACCAAACAACAGACAAAGACCAAACAACCCACTCTGATTCAACCTGCTGCCCGTGTAAAATCCGCTTCCTTTTCTATACAAACCAGACATATCATTGTTGTGTTGTCTTTAAGACCTCGTTGTGGTCGGCAAGGAAATCTCTTTAATGATTTGTCGTTTTTTTTTTTTTGTTGTTTTTGTTTTCCCAAAATTCGCTATCAGCAGAAACTGTCTCACATTTTGTGGAGTTTCACCCATTTTGCAAGTATAGTGCTTATCCGTTTTTTTTGTTTTGTTTTTTTTCTTTTTTGGGTGGTGGTGGTAGTGGTGGTAAATATGTATACACTGAAGATGATCGGCTTAGATGGGCACTTGCTGACTCTGTGTGTGTGTGTGTGTGTGTGTGTGTGTGTGTGAAATTTTTCCTTGCAAAATGTTGTGTGGAAAAAGAAATGCATGACTGAAGCTTTTACTTCCAGATTGAAACGAAACAAAAAGACACACCACTCCAAACTAAAACTGTTCTCGGTACCCATTCATCTAGGCCACGTTCAGACAAGAGGCACCCCGATAAAACGGGGTGATTCTACAAACATGATGCACGCTCCAGCACCCTGTTCACATAGCACCACAACACTACTGACGGCTCTCCCAGGGCCTTAATCCCTCTAGAAACCTAACAGAAGAAGAAAGAAAATACCCAGCTGTTAAGGGACGTACCAGGAAAACGCGCCGCAATCAAAGATGTTCAGTCTTCAGGAAAGCAGACCAACACACACACACACACACACACACACACACACACACCACACACACACACACACACACACAATACAATACAATGGAAACAGAATGTCGAGTTAAAAAGAGCAGAAAAGAAAACCAAGCCGCAGAAATGTCCAGTTGTAATGTGCACTCAGGAACAAAAAAAAAAACAAAAGAAGAAAGATTTCCACATATCGAAAGTCGAGAGAGAAGTAAATACAACATGCAAAGAATATTCAATTTTCAAAAAGAGAGAGAGAGAGAGAGAGAGAGAGAGAGAGAGAGAGAGAGAGAGAGAGAGAGAGAGAGAGAGAGAGAGAAATGCGACGGAAAAGAAATATCCAGTTTTTAAGAGCAGAGACAGAGATAAACAAATGCAAAAAATTCGAGAAGCTACGTGAATGTTCGTTCTTCGTTTTCATTGCCCTGAATGTTGTTTATCTTGCCTGGAGAAGACGTAAGAGGTCGAAGCGCGTTGTGTTTTGTCTTGTAATTTGTATGTCCCCTTTCTCTGGCGGATTTACTATAATTTTCCGCCTGCTGTCACCTGACTTTGAAACTAAATACAACAGAATGAACATGTGCGGGTCTTGAGACCATACAGAGTGAAGAATATTGCAATATTTAGTCAAAAAAATAGTTTACAAGACCAGACCAGAAAAAAAAAAAATTACGATAGACTAGAAAAGTGCAGTTATCAAGAACCGAAAGAGACAAATGAATACAACAGTACTAAAATGTCCAGATATCAAGACCGGCTGAATGGAAAAAAAAAAAAGAAAGAAATGAAAAAAAAAAAAGAAGAAAAGAAAAGAGAAATGCAACGGAGCCCAATCATTATGACCAACTCGATTAAAACTGTACGTAGCTGAACACGTGAAAGTGAAATGAAATAGAAAAGGAAGAAAATGAGTAAAGATGAACGACAGAATGGGGTGATGAAAAAGCCAGAAAAAAAAGGTCGATGAAAGAAGGGAAGTTCTACCGTAGAATACCCCGAAGGCATACAGGAAGCGTTTGACGTAGAGAATCGGGGATGATCGGACTGGAGTGACCCGTCACAACAGAACACAGTCAGTCACTTTCGTCCATTTTGGCTATCTCTGTGTGTGTGTGTGTGTGTGTGTGTGTGTGTTGACCACCAAAATGGATTTTCCTCCCATGGACAGTTTCCCTCATTGCCATTGAGGTTTCTGCTGTGCATGAAATGTCTGCCGCACATGAGGCCTGGTTCATCATGGCACTGAAAAACTAGCACCCTGACCCACCACTGAAATGGGCGGAGGAGAAGGAAGAAGAAAAAAAAACGTCGCCTTGTCGAGACTGGAAGCATAGACCCTGGTGTCTGTGGCTTCCCACGCGGTTGAGTTTTCCACCAGGCAAGATGGGTAATGACATTAAAGTCTTATTAGCCGGGGTTTTTTTTTGTTCGGGGTGACGTATACAAAGTGCTAGAGATCGCTTGGTTGATTACTTAAGATTTTAACGTCCATACTAACCTCAGGAGATGTGACAGACTGGGATAATAATCAACTTAAAACAGTGATGCTGGTGGTGATGGCCGGGGGGCGGGGGAGGGGGGGAGGGATGGGAGAGGAGGGAAGTATCTGAAACTACATGGTACCACCAGAACGACACATTGGGCGCCGAATTCAAGACGATAAGTGATTGCTCGTCCTTGGTTTTCGTTATCCTGAATGTTGTTTATCATGCCTCAAGAAGACCTACGAGGTCGAAACGCGTCGGGTTTTGTCTGTAATTTGTTTGCCCCCTGTTACGTGGCGGATACACTATGATTTTATTTTTTCTTTTCAAAATTTGTTTATAAAAAAAACTAACAGCTGAATATATAAGACCCCCAGTCTCCCCACCTGGGTTTATATAACTGAGAGACTCACACACACCCCACCCACCCACCCCACCACCATCCACCCAACCTCTTTCCACCAGCATCACATCAACCCTGAGTAGAGAGAGAGAGAGAGGGGGGGGGGGGGTGTGAAGGGACGTGCGAGGTTTTTGTGTTTTGTTTTGTTTTGTTTTGTTTGTTTTTTGTGAGTGAAATCATTCCCACGCTGGCGATCCTCACGGTCCCAGACACCACCCCCTTCCCTGTAAATCTAAACCCGCTTAATCCGGCCGCCGGATAAGAAGACGGATAAGCCGCTTAGAAGAAAAGAAAAAGGACGCCAAGCCGGTTAATAAGTCGCGCACCCCATGTATGGCGAGAGGAGGCTCGGTGATTGATTGCGTGTGGTATTGTCTGTCCCTTTTCGCCTAATTCCGATTGGATCCTCGTTGTGCTGCAGTGTAGGTGCCCCCCGCTTCCCTGAGACACACACCTACTCTGTCTGTGTCTGTCTGTATGTCTGTGTGTCTCTCTGTTTTCTCTGTCTTTCTCTGAAGTTTTTTAATCCATCCCAGTCTCTCTTCCTGTCCTGTCTCCGTCTCGTTCTCTCTCTCTCTCTCTCTCTCTCTCTCTCTCTCTCTCTCTCCTCTCTCTCTCTCTCTCTCTCTCTCTCTCGTATGTGTGTGGTGATTTTCACGGGTACGTAAGTTGTGTGTGTGTGTGTGTGTGTGTGTGTATGGTGTGTGTGTGTGTGTGTGTGTGTGTGTGTGTGTGTGTGTGTGTGTGTGTGTGTGTGTTTGAGAGCCCGTGCGCTTGCGCACATGCTTCTTTTCTTTTCGTTTTTTTTTACCGAATGTACATTATTCCTTAATTGTGACCTAGCCTTATTAATTAGGTAATATTCATAGTAATCGTGTTTCGTCGTTTATAAGCTTGTTCATTGTTTCCTTTTCGTATATCATTTATATGTTCATTTGAATATTGTTAGTTACTGTTTGTTGTTCTTGAGGGCATGGTGTAAAAAAGCTGTAAGCTTATCCATTTTACCCTCATTAAAAATTCGTATTCGTATTCGTATTCTCTCTGTGAAGGTTTGCCGAGTTCTGAGGTTTCTCTCTCTCTCTCTCTCTCATTCTCTCCGCCTCTCTCTCTCCTCTCTCTCTCTCTCTCTCTCCTCTCTCTCTCCTTCTCCTCATCTCTCTCCTCACTCTCACCACACACACACACACACACACACACACACATACACACACACACACACACTACACTGCACACACAGACTACACAACACACATGTGTATATAAAAAAAAAAAAAAAAAAAAAAAAAATATCCCGACTAAATCGTTCGGTCATGGTAGGTACGTCACGTTTTCGCTCAATCTCGTTTCGCTCAACCCTTTGTTCGTTCGTGCTGTCATTGCAACGTTTCCCTCCCTTGCCTCCCGGACTTCTCAACCAAAAAAAAAAAAAAAAAAATCATTCTCCAGTGTAACATTCCAAGCAGACACCGACGCGCGGATTTCCCGTCAGGGGTGGTGGTGGTGGTGGTGGTATTCAGGCAAAGATATGGCGGTGCATATCGGAAAACACATGCCCTCTGACCTGCAGCGGACGTTATCTCGTTTGTATGAAAGATGAAGTGATTTTTGAAAGGAAAGGAATTGATTCAGATTAAGCCAGGTTGTTTTGTATTATTGCCTTTGGGTTGTTTATCTTAGCGTTTGTGTGTGTGCATGTATATATGCATGTGTGTGTGTGTGTGTGTGTGTGTGTGTGTGTGCGCGCGCGTGCGTGTGTGTGTGTGTATTGGGGTCAGCGACTCATCGAATGTTGTAAATTCCTTTCTAATGGTGTTAATCAAGACCTCTGTTAACCTGTTGTGGAGGGAATCCCTGTCTGTTACCATTCTGTGGGACACGGGCATATAAGGAAACAAATTCTTGATTTGCTTATGGGTGGCGGGGAAGGGGGGGTGGGTGAGAGAGAGAAGAGAGAGAGAGAGAGAGAGAGAGAGAGAGAGAGAGAGAGAGAGAGAAGAGCAGTGCTTTTGCACAGTCTTTTTAGATCTGGAGCCATACGGTGGAATGAAGACCGGCACGTTGGGATGAAACGTGATTAGGCAAAACGCGCAGCGCAGAACACCGCCGCGACACGACAGCCGTTTAAAATTAATAATTCGCAAGTTTGATGATGAGGCGAGACGTGATTCGCGAGACGCGTGATTTAGGCGAACCGTCAGGCGAAACGTCGCGGCTCAGAGGATATTACAATCACACGACATGCCAGTCTTACGTCACAGCCCCTCCCCACCCTAACCACTCTTTTTTTTTTTTTTTTTTTTTTTTTTTTGATATTGCAGTTTAGAAGGCAAGCCGGTTATACCCACCCCACCCGCACCCTACCACCTTTCCCTACCCGCCCCCCCCCCCCCCCCCCCCCCTTCTCCCCAAAACAAACAAACACTCACCCCCTTAACTCTCCTCTTTGCTGTCTAAGAGACTAGCCCGGTGAAGCCGCTCCCTAATCTGTCAGCTCAATTGCCCTGTCGAGAGATAATGCGGGTGGGGGTGGGGTGGAGTGAGAGTGGGGAAGGAGGGGGTTTGTGATATGGGGTGGTGGGTGAGGGGTAATCAAGGGCTGATCATCGGACTCCCCACCCCCCCACCCTCAACGCGTACACAGACTGGTGTGGGAACAAATTTAGTCCTTTAAAGTCATCGGGCTAACGGGACGTCAAGTTCACCATTCACCCCGCCCACAGCACCGCCTCCACTAAAGGAACAAAGGCAAGCGATGGGCGGAGGAACGACAACAAATTTTCCCTCATCCAGATTGAGTGTTTGCCCAACGATGACAATAAGTGTTGACAAACCCGCCCCGCCCCTCTGTCCATCTCCCACCAGGTCTCTTGTCCCCCCCCCCCCCCCCCCACGCAACCCTCCTTTCTCTCCTCCCCCCCCCCCCCCCCCCCCCCTCCCAATCACCCCCGCCGCTTCCCTTCCGTACTGAAGCTGTACCCGGTTTAACAACTACATCACCCGCATCGGTTAGACTCTCTCGGTCATCCCTGGCTTCCTGTGATAACGTCATCTGTCATGTGACAGACATCAGTGAATATGATTGGCCGCAGCTGATTGAGGTGACGTACGTGTATGTAGCATCATCTTGCTTTCAGTCTGAGAGCAGAAGCGCTGTGGTGTGGATGGTCTACGACGTGTCTTGTCATTAGGACTACCTAGCGCGTTTGTGTGAACAACGACTTGGCCCAACACACGTCAAACACGTCGTCGATCTACGCGGCTGAGATACAGGTAACTCTCTCACTCTCTCTCTCTCTCTCTCTCACTCCTCTCTCTCCTCTCTCTTCCCTCTCTCTCTCTCTGTCTGTCTCAACCCTTCTCTCTCTCTCCTGTCCTGTCCTCAACCCCTCTCTCACTCTCTCAACTCTCTCTCTCGTCATCGTCTCTATCCTCCTCTCCTCTCTCTGTATCAACCCTCTTCTCTCTCTCTCTCTCCGTCTGATATCACTCTCTCTCTCTCTCTCTCTCTTCTCTCAAAACCCGCTCGCTCCTCGCCCGCCTCTCTCTATCTCCCTCTCTCTCTCTCTCCTCTCTCCTCTCTCAAAACCAAACCCTGCGCTCCGTCCCCTCCTCAACCTTCTCTCTCCAACTCTCGCTCTCTCTCTCGCTCTCTCTCTCTCCTCTCCTAGGTCACTCACCCCTCTCCTCTCCGCCCTCCCCTCAACTTCCTCCCTTCTCAAAACCCTGTTTTCCCTCTCTCTCTCTCCCTCCCTCCTCCTATCCCCCTCCCCCCTCTCCTCGCCTCTCTCCCCGCGCCTCTCTACTCCTCTCTCCGCTCCCTACCTCTCTTCTCCTCACAACTCTGTCTCGCAAACATCTCTCTCCATCCCTCGCTCTCCTCTCTCTCTCTCCTCGCTCTATCGCTCTCTCCTCTCTCTCTCTCTCTCTCTCAACCCCCCTCTCTCTCTCTCTGTTCGGCAAGTAGAGGCTAGAATATTCCAAAATTTTCCACGAGAATTCTTTGCGAAAACGGCCCAACAGCATACGGTACTTTCCGTCGGGTTCGGAATCGGACGTGAAGCGTTGATCAAGGCTGTGTTTCTTATTGTGTGAGAACTTACTAGCTTTACCGCGAGGGGGGGAGTGACGGCGAGATGTCCAGAAAAAAGAAAAAAAAAAAACGAGATAGCACTGGTCGGAAGTTGGTTGGTTGGTTTGTTTTTTTGTTTTTTTTTTTTAACCCCGACAAACTGGCGATGTGGATTTTAATCCGGAATCAACTTGCATCTCATTGCCGTTCATCGCGGTTACAGTTTTTATAATACGTTTTGCGAGACGCAGCCATTATCACATTCTTCTTTTTTCAATTCTTTTTTTTTTTTTTTTTTTTGGGGGGGGGGGGGGGAGGGGGGAAGGGGCTATAAATAAGTGTTTTAAAATTTTGCATTTAACAGTGGTTTCTGTTGTGTTTTGTAAGTGTGTGTTGATTGGTTTTCATTAACGATCCAGTTATATTTGTACAGAGAGGACACCCGGGACTGTCTCATCACACATTGTATAGCGGCTCTTAGGACATTTCCCTGCCCGCACTGTTCTCTTTTCTGTCACTTTCTTTTTCACTCTACCGTTGATTTTCCTTCTTTTTTTTTTTTTTTTTTGGTTTCGTGATCCATTTGGGTTGGTTGGTTTTTTTTTTTTTTCGGGATTTTTGTTTTGTTTTTTTTTTTTCTACAAGCGCTCATACGTTTACCTCTTTGTCACAATGTGAAACACATTAGCTTTTCTGCTGCTGTAATATGGCGAGAACGTAGTGAATATCAAATAGTCACATGTGTTTTAATGCATGTCTCGTAGCATTCAATTTTTTTTTCTGTACATTTGTTGTTCTGTGTGTGTGTGTGTGTGTGTGTGTGCGCGCGCGCGCGCGTTGTGTGTGTCTGCTCTGCCGCGATGATGTCAGTGGATTAGCTGTTCTCTTACAAAAATGATATGGACTCAAAGAGTTCCTAACCTGTAAAGATCTTTGAGGGTACAGAGCGGAGACTATAGATTTCAAATGATAAACAACATAACACAAAGATTGAGACAGTAAACAAAGTGCCGTTTGTCCTGATTGCACTGTCCGGATGACAAAGT
>JADBJO010024814.1:22500-24643 GCA_016801955.1 Conus betulinus
CTGTATAGCCATACCTAGCTGTGAACTGTACAGCCATACCTAGTCAAAGATGTGAACTGTGTAGCCATACCTAGCTGTGAACTGTGTACCACACCTAGCTGTGAACTGTACAGCCATACCTAGTCAAAGATGTAAATGTGTAGCCATACCTAGCTGTGAACTGTGTAGCCACACCTAGCTGTGAACTGTGTAGCCACACCTACTGTGAACTGTGTAGCCATACCTAGATGTGAACTGTACAGCCATACCTAGTCAAAGATATAAATGTGTAGCCATACCTAGCTGTGAACTGTGTAGCCCATACCTAGCTGTGAACTGTATAGCCATACCTAGCTGTGAACTGTGTAGCCATACCTAGCTGTGAACTGTGCAGCCATACCTAGTCAAAGATGTGAAACTGTGTAGCCATACCTAGCTGTGAACTGTGTAGCCATACCTAGCTGTGAACTGTGTAGTCATACCTAGTGAAAGATGTGAACTGTGTAGCTATTCCTAGCTGTGAACTGTGTAGCCATACCTAGCTGTGAACTGTAGCCATACCTAGCTGTGAACTGTGTAGTCATACCTAGCTGTGAACTGTGTACCATACCTAGCTGTGAACTGTGTAGCCATACCTAGTCAAAGATGTGAACTGTGTAGCCATACCTAGTGAAAGATGTGAACTGTGTGTAGCCATACCTAGCTGTGAACTGTGTAGCCCCACCCTAGCTGTGAACTGTGTGGCCATACCTAGCTGTGAACTGTATAGCCATACCTAGCTGTGAACTGTGTAATCCATACCTAGCTGTGAACTGTGCAGCCATACCTAGCTGTGAACTGTGTAGCCATACCTAGCTGTGAACTGTGTCCCAACTGTATAGCCATACCTAGCTGTGAACTGTGTAGCCAACCATACCTAGCTGTGAACTGTGTAGCCATAACCTAGCTGTGAACTGTATAGCCATACCTAGCTGTGAATTGTATAGCCACACCTAGCTGTGAACTGTGTGGCCATACCTAGCTGTGAACTGTGTAGCCATACCTAGCTGTGAACTGTGTAGCCATACCTAGCTGTGAAACCTGTGTAGCCATACCTAGTCAAAGATGTGAACTGTACAGCCATACCTAGTCCAAAGATGTGAATTGTGTAGCCACATACCTAGCTGTGAACTGTGTAGCCATACCTAGCTGTGAACTGTGTAGCCATACCTAGCTGTGAACTGTATAGCCATACCTAGTGAAAGATGTGAACTGTGGTGGCCACACCTAGCTGTGAACTGTGTAGCCAACCCTAGCTGTGAACTGTGTAGCCATACCTAGCTGTGAACTGTATAGGCCATACCTAGCTGTGAACTGTGTAGCCATACCTAGCTGTGAACTGTGTAGCCATACCTAATCAAAGATGTGAACTGTGTAGCTATTCCTAGCTGTGAACTGTGTAATCCATACCTAGCTGTGAACTGTGTAGCCGTACCTAGCTGTGAACTGTATAGCCATACCAGTTGAGGCAGAGACAGAGCGACAGACGGACAGACCAGACAAGCAGATAGACAGACAGATATAGAAGAGGGAGGGAGACAGACAGACGAACAGACACAGAAAGACAGACACAGACAGACAGACTGACAGATAACGATAAAGACGAAAAGAAACAGAGAGAGAGAGAAGACATACAGAAGAGAGAGGGTGGGGTGGGGAAAGGGGGGAGGGAGGGTATATAAACCGAACAATATGAAGGGACACGGACGGCGTAAAAACGATGTTGATGATGACGATGATGGTGATGATGTGATTGATGATGATAATAACTATATTAAAATGTAGCAGGAAGGTGGAGCTCAAAAACAACCACATAGGCCTAACAGACGGCGATGTATAGACGTACAGGTAGAGAGAGGAGGTGTGACAGACAAAAGGGAGAGAAGCGCAGTAGTAACCCAAGAAAAATAATATTTGATAGCCTTAAACCTGATATTAATACCCCTGTGTCCGTCTCCCCTAAAATAAAGCACTACAAATGTGGAGATTTCAAGACGAACACGACCAGTTATTTCAGCGGGGAAGAGAAGACAGTCAACACCAACAAACATGAACGGTATTCATTTCATCAGACCAGGATCCCCCCCACCTGTCGAAAACAACACAACGTCAGCTGAGTACACAC
>JADBJO010024815.1:0-7500 GCA_016801955.1 Conus betulinus
CTTTTCAAAGTCTATAAAGGCAACATATATCTTACGGTTATTAGAAAATTGTTTCTGGACAGCTGCTAACAGAGTGAACATATGATCAATTGTACAAAAGTTTTTCTTGAACCCTGCCTGGTGATCACCTGTTATATTGTTTACTTCAATCCATTCTGACAATCTCTTGTTATTATAGAACCAAATACTTTACTTGCAATATCAGACAAGGAAATTCCTCTATAATTGTTAGGGTCATTCGTATTACCTTTTTTAAAGAGAGGGAGAATAAATGATCTGTGCCATCTTCAGGATAAATTCCATTGTCAAAAACAAATTATTGAACAATTTAACCAGAAAATCAGTTCCAACATTACCAACATTTTTAAAAAACTCACAAATCATGCCATCTGGACCAGCTGCCTTTCCATTTTTTAGCTTTCGTATTGCAGCAACAACTTCAATTTTGCTTATAGGACGATCATAATATTCTATATATCCGTTGTCGCATATCATATCATTTTCTAGAATTTCAGTTTCTGTCGTAGAATCCTTATCCAGCACATGCTTAAAATGATTATACCATTCATCTATAGTAATTTTGTTTTGATTATATACTCGCTTTTTAAATACTGTACGTACATTTCTCCAGAACTCTTGCTGACTATCAATACTTGTGATCACTTTTTCAAACAGTAAATCGTTGTGTTGTTTTTCTCCTTTCTTTGTAATAAATTTTTATACTCACGTCGAGCTACACAGTAAAGATGTCGGGACATCTTTATCTAATGTGTTGCAAAATGTTCTTAACAATTTTCGTAAATTTTGTCTTTCAATTTTACATTCGGCATCAAACCAATCATTTTGTCGTTTCACTCTGTTTACACAAACTTTACGTTTCATACCGTCAGCAGCTCTTTTTACAGAACTGTTAAACAAGTTAAGTGCATCATTTATATTTACATCTACTAAATCCATAGCATGAAATAGCTGGAATTTGATTTCCTGTGAGTTCATTGTGTCTATGAAATTTAAGGCATAATCCTTATCCCACACAAACTTTTCAATATACTCGCTCCTTTTTTCATTTTCATTCACACCCGCATTTGTTCCTAGAACGTTTACACTAAGTTCCAAAGGCATATGATCAGATTCCAATCGTTCTTTCACACACAATTTACAAGAAGAGTTTATAAAGTCAAAAAGTTCACATGATGCTAAAGTAATCATTCACACTACAACCTGATTCACACACATATGTAAAGTGACCACTGATGTCACTCGAACAAAGACCATTAAGAATGTACAAACCCAAAGCATTACACATGTTTAACAGACGTTTACCATATTCATTCAATACCTTGTCTTGAGACTGTCGCTTAACTGTAGACGAATCAAATTTGTCAAACCATGAAAACGTTTTAATATTGTCATCACATTCTGGAGATATGTCTGCTGTTCGACCGTTAAAGTCACCACACATCAATATTGACATCTTATCACTGAAACATATATTATTTACAATACAATCCTCAATTTGACTAATCCCATTATCCACGTTTAACACAGAATAGTATGGCGAATTCTCGGGTGGAACATATGTACATAAATATAAGATATCATTTGATAAGCAGAACAAACTTTTATCAAGAACAAATAATAGCACATTATCATAATGAACAACAACTGTTTCACAAATTTCACGAGACTATTCCTGATTAAACATATTACTACTCCCCCCTGATCTCCTTCCTCGCTCAGTAATCGTAAAGCTGGCTTTACAAACACAGTGTGTGATCACTAAAACACAGTAGACTGGAAATCATCAACAAAAGACTCAACAAGACAGACAAAATCAAAAGATGACACATATTCAATAAATCAATATTAGAAAGCTTCGACAATATACCGCCTATGTTCCAATGGAGAAAAGAGTAGTTTTTAATAACGGGCGTATTTATTGTAACTGGAGTGATTACAGTGGTTGGCATGACCGTAGTAGTTAGTGAATTAGTGTTTATTTGTGAATCATAAACCTCATCTGTCATTACAAGCTGTACAACTGGAACAATCCTCACAGGCACGCACATTTTTTTTGACACATTCCCAGCCACGCTCACACACTTGGCACGATTTTTTCATCACTCAGAGGTACACGAGCACCAGAGACATCATTGCTGTGAGAGGTCGACCCATCTGACGTCACGGAGCACGAGCTCACCTTGTTCACATTACCGTTTGTATTTTCACGTGTTAAGTTCAGCCCAGCTTGCCGTTTTCTTATCACCGGTGTAGCCCTATCAAAAATATCCCTCTCCAGTATACCCCACTCAAAATTTCCACCATGGGCATACACGTTGTAATTCACATACGTATTTCCATATAGAGGCCGGCCGAATCCCTAGACTTCTACAATTTTTTCTCGTCACCTGTCAGGACATACTTTCTGCCATCAATGAACAAGTGGTCAAGACCATGGTGGCTCTTTTCCCCCTGGTCTCTGGCAGCCTTGAGATGAGTTAGCAGCAACTTTCTGACAGCCCGCACCCTCTGGGAAAAGTCCTCCCCCCACAAACACGCCGGTGCCCTTCAGTTTTGACTTTGCCTTTAAGATCTTCATTTTGTCTTTGTAAAGGGTGCATCTGGCTATTATGGGAGAGTCTTTCTTAGAATTTAAGCGATGCACTCTATCCACAGGACATTCATTTAGTTCCAGTTTGTCAGTTATCATCTCTCTCACAGATTGTTCACATTCATCAGCCGTTTCGTTATCTGGCCTGGGAATACCATGTATAATGATATTATTGCGTTTTGAACGACATTCCAAGTCATCTGTTTTTTGCCTCTAACTTTCTCACATCTTGTTGAAGTTTTTGATTTGCTTCTGTAAGGATCCTATTAGACTCTTTTAACATGCACACTTCTTCACTCAAGGATCTAACCTCATTGCTCAGATCAGAAAAGGATCGCCTTATCTCATTGATATCTTCCTGCATGTTGTCAAACTTTGTATTCAATGAGTTCAAGTTTGTACTTAAGTTGTTCAGCACAGTCATCATGTCCGTCATTGTCGGTTCGGCCGTTACAGATCCACTCCCACCTGTTCCTTGTCTCTCCGTCTGCACGTTGTCCCGCTGCTCAACTCCATGTCTGTCCAGACTCACTCTCCTAGAATCACTCGTGCTCGTCAGGCGGCTCTGCTTCACGCTGGCACTCTTCGGCGGCCCTGGATTTTTCTCTATATCATTGCACTGCATCAGTAAGTTACTGAAAAAAATCACAGTGAGGGTCAGGCCAACCATGACACCGTCAAGACGACACCTCGGCTTCAATGTCCGACAGCGCAATACTTCTCTCTTCTTTGCTCGACGACACATGAAGTTAATAAAAACAGCTATGAAGCAGCCACACTGTGCCCGGAACGCAAGGGGAGTGGTTGGCATGGTCCACTATCTTCCTGCTGGCCAACGGATTGACCTGTTTTCAAGTAAACAGCCAGATTAATCTGTCGACACATGGGTCATTTTGCTGTTGTTTGTTGTTGTTGTTGTTGTTGATGTTGATTGCCTAACCCGGCAGTTTGTGTCTGACGACGTAATTGCTATCCAGTATTTTTCTGTCTGAAAATTGTTTCAGGTGTTTTGTCGTCGTTGTTGTTATTATGGGGGGGGGGGGGGGGGGGGGGGGGGGGGGGGGGGGGGGGGGGGGGGGGAGGGGGTGGGGGGCTATGGGGTGGATAATTCAACATCTCAACACAAAAATGTGGGGGTAAGGTATTTAATAAAACATCTAATGCTTTTTTTATTATTGAGACATGATGGTTTTAAGAAAACAATGAAAAAAAAGGGAGAAATTTAACCAAAAATCCTTAGTATACCAAAAAAATGGGGGGGGGGGGGGTAGTAAATAATCACAACTATTCTTGGTTTTTACATTTATTAGTATTTGATTTTCTTTTTTATTAGGGTTTTAATACTCGCAACCTATGCAAAAAAATGGGGGTTGACGCGATATGCTTCGACCTTTTGTTTTTTTTTTTTATTCATTATATCAAACACAATCCAACACAAAAATGATAAAACCACTGCAAAGTAGGGTGTTTGGAGAAAAAAAGGGGTTGTTTTTTTTTTATTCAATTATCACAGCCCTCCAGAAATCAGACCGTTTTAATCCTGATAGGTTGTTTGGAAGGAGATGTTGGAGCTGTACATAAGAAATCCGACTTGAATTTTAACCCTGGATAGTGACCTTAGTGGGGGGGGGGGGTGTCTTTTTCTATTTTCTTTGTTTTTATTTTTATTTGTTTTGTTTTTGTTTTTTTGAGACATTCTCTTTTTCCACACCATGCATAAGCAATCTGGACACACAACTATCGACGCGATCTGCTTTGATTTGTTTGATAGGAGTTTTCCCCAGGTACATTAACCCCCCTTCTACCACCCCGTCTCCCCCCACCCCCACCCCCACCCCCACCCCCCCATGCCCCTTCCCTCTCCCGCCTTTGAATGACGCCTAGATGAGCAGTTCTCAGGTAGTGGAATCTTAGCTCCAAATCACTGTTGGCCGTGCATGAAGCCCCAGGAACTGTGTGTCATTCCCTATCTGGTCAGGCACAGGGGTGCTCCTCATTGCCTCTTGTTTGTAGATCGTGATGTCAGCACCGTTACTACACGCTCAGTAGAACCCGCCATAGGCTAGAGAGGATTATGCAGAAGTCATAAACGTGCGCGTATATGCGCGTGCGCGAATGCACGTATGCGCGGCACTCACGCATGTGCAGGCACGCACGCATGCACACACACACACACCACACACGCGCGCGCGCGCGCGCGCGCGCACACACACACACACCACACACACATACACAAGTGCACACGCACGTACGCGCGCACACGCGCACACACACACATACACACGCACACGCACGCACTTACACACACACACACGCACGCACGCACACGCACGCACACTCGCACGCACGCACGCACGCGCGCACGCACGCGCGCACGCACACACACACACACACACACACACACACACACACACACACACACACACACGAGAGAACACATGAATGAGCATGCAAGCATGTAAATTTCAATGCTACATATTACCAGCGTATGCATGACATGTGCTCTGATAAATAAAACACTCAGAAGCAAAGATAACGCACAACAAAGATAACACAAAAGATACATGCGTGTGTGAACAATATTGGTTGCTGCTTTGTTCATTTCTGATCTGATGGAAAACCAGCTCGTGTGTGTGTGCGTGCGTACGTGCGTGCGTTCGTGTCCAACTTGTGTGTGTGTGTGGTGTGAGAGAGAGAGAGAGTTTTGTTTGAGTCTGTGTGTGTGAGTGTGTGTGTGTGTGAGTGTGTGTGTGTGTGTGTGTGTGTGTGTGTGTGTGTGTGTGTGTGGTGTGTGTGTGTGTACGTTGTGTGTTAGTATAGGCCGAAAGCTTTCTGAGGTGGTGCCGACCATTGCAACACAGCCAGATCCTATTAGCATCAGGTGATCTGACATGGAAGACCCATGTATCCGACTGTGCCTTTTTTTTTTTTTTTTTTTTTTTTTTTTTTTTGGGGGGGGGGGGGGGGGGGGGGGGGTCGTGGGTTGGTGTTTCTGACCTGGTCGTAAACAGAAGAAAGAAACCTAATGTTTCCCGGAAATGACATTCCATGAAATGGAATGTCTGGCACAGGAAAGTTTAATCCTCTTTCAACATGTCCATCAACAAACGTCAGAGGCCATATATATTTTCACTTATCATGGAACAGTCCATTTGCGATTCGAAGGTGGAGAGAAAAAGACAGGTAGCTCTTGGTCAGGGCATCTGTACATTTCGGCGGCAATGACGCCAGTTTTGTTGCCTTGACTGAACCCACGGCCTGTTCCAGGGCCCCGTAGTTTATTTCACATGAACCCAGATCAAACGGTGCACATTGAATCAAAGCGTGTGTGTGGTCGTTGTTGTATTCTTGCGTTGGTTGTGCTGTGGTATTCCTTAGTGTGGTGTGGCCAGATGAATACGTGCATGCGCGAGCGAGTGCGTGCGCGCATACACACACACACACACACACACACACACACACACACACACATTTTTTTTTTTTCTTTTTGCCATTTTGACTTCGCCGACCATGAGAAGGGTAGCATCAGCTTATCCTGCCGATCTTTGCCGTCATCAGAAAGCGCTGTGGGAACGAACCCAAACTGAAGGAAGAGATTGATGCTTCTGGCTCTGCGATTCCAAGTGTTCGTTTTCAGCAGACATACCGTCTGGCAATTCCGTTTACGCAGGTGAAGTGAGTGTTCTGGTTACAGATTTAAAAGAAAAGAAAAGCCTGGTTTATCAGGAAATGTACGCAGAATGTACCATCTGGAACTCTGGTCTTTCTTTCTGCCGTAGGAGCCATTGCTTGGCTGAAACTGATCACCAAGAGCTTGACGCCTTTCAGGAGTTCCACACCATTCGGTGCCTTCACGGTGGAGTGACTCTTACCCCCGGCTTCTCTACCATACTTCACACACACACACACACACACACACACACACACACACTCATACACACGCGCGCGCACGCACGCACGCACGCACGCACGCACGCACGCACGCACGCACACACACACCTCACACACACACACTCACACACACACACACACACACACACACACACACACACAACACACACACACACAACAAAAACATTGTTTTATTCAACAGTGGCTCGAATCCCGACAAAATGCCTATTTTCAAAATGAATGAAGTAGTTCTTAATTTAATTTATGCTTCACCAATCAAGTTTTTGGGCGTTAACCCTCACATCGAAAATGTCTTGGAATCAACATACAGATTATCATTTGCTGACAAAAGCAAGGAAAACTTTACATTTTCTCAAAATTTTGAGTACACAGAGATGGGGACAAAACACGTTCACTCTAGTTTATCTGTGTAGATGTCTAATAAAATATTTTTTAAAAAAATTAACATACGCGCAAGAAGTGTTTTTAGTGCACCAAAATATCTGTTAAAGAAGCATCTTGTCTTCGAACATATAATGAAGCTCAGATTTTACCCTTAGATGATCAGAGGGAAGTGGCTGCCACAAAGTTTGTGATAAGAAGCGTTCCAGTTAAGAATGATGTGAAAAATGAGATTAAAATTAGATCAGGTGTCGACTTTCCTGCACGTGCAAAAAAACAATATCCACTCAGATTACTTTGGCAAACGGATACATCTGAGCTTAGGCAAGCCACGGGCATTACTGGTGACGAAAAGTTTGTATCTGCAAGGCCGTCTTTCTTCCCTACACCACCCTGGGAACTTTCAAAGGGCCCAATTTGATATTGACCACACTGATTTAAAAAAAAAGGGCTATATAAATTGAGTGGCAAGCGATGCTAAATTCATATTGTAGAGAAGTATCCAAATAATTTAAAAGTATGCACAGATGGGTCGTTAATTCAGAAAAATGAGGGCTCTGCTTATTTGATACCAGATTTAAAAGTAGAGAAATGTT
>JADBJO010024815.1:12500-17500 GCA_016801955.1 Conus betulinus
GGCTGGAAACAGGATCGGTTTATGTCTGACGGCGTCGTTGACTGACTTATTCTGTCATTGTCAAAGTACTTTGTATTTCAGCGCAGATGTAATACAGTGGTACCGACTTTCAGTGTGGTCGTAGATGTGAAGTACAGCCCTACAATCGAAAGATCAAAATAAGGTCCAGCTAGATGACCCATGTAAAAGAAAGTTAAAGCCAATCCTCCTGTCGATCAGGTCACATGATGAATTTCATTTCGCAAAATTGAAAAAAAAAAAAAAAATCACAACCTATCGAACATTGCTGAACAATATCTTCGTCCGTCTGTGTAACTCGCTTGTATCCAGGAAAGTATCGATTTCAGTACTCAAGAGGATTAATGCAGAAGGGTTCATCATACGATGTGCAAAATGCGGGTTCTTCGTCCTTTGAAGATGATATTGTGTCAGATGTGATCAGCTATCTGTCCTGCTCATCACTCTTTCTTTACCGTTTTGGATTCATGTGGAAAGGAATTCTGTAAAAGTTCGAACGGACTGAAAGAGTTTTTCTGTTGACATCAGTTTTGTGTGCTGTTCCTCTTGCCCGGAGCTCTTTCACATATGTTGGTGGACTTATCGTTGAAGAGGTGGAAAGCTCCATGGGATGTATCATGTGATGGATGTGCTTTTTAGCGCTTACACACACACACACACACACACACACACACACACACACACACACACCACACACACACGCACACACACGCACGCAACGCACGCACGCACGCACGCACACACGCACACACACACATATGCGTGCGTGCGTGCGTGTGTGTGTGTGTGTGTGTGTGTGTGTGTGTATGTATATGAGCACTTCAGTGTCAAACATCCTATCGAGTGTTGGGATTTACATGACATTAGGTACTGCCAGTTCCAATCTTGTCAAATGACGTCACCTACGCTTGTGCCGCGACCTGGAATATGATAAGCGGCTACCAGGCTTTTGTTCTGTTTTTCTCAATGTCGCCGCGCCAAGCATTACAGTTTTGGTTCAGCGAAGTCAGAAAACATGCACACATGTATAATTTAGCTTCACGTCACCTACGCCTGTGGCGCCACCTAGGGTATAAGCCGGAACTAGGCGTTCTCCAACCCTCCCAGTCCCCGGGCCAAACGCTCAGTTGTCCAAAAGGCAAGCCCCCCCCCCCCCCCCCCCCCCCCCCCCCCCCCCCCCCCCCCCCCCCCCCCCCCCCCCTTGTTTGCCTGCAGGTCGTGGCGCCATGGACTTCTGGGACGACCTCTCTTCCCTTTCCTCTGCAGATTCCTAAATTCGGAATGGCTGATAGATGTATACAGAGGAATCGGATATACTAATGCTGATGAAGAATGCCACTGTGTAAGAATTTCAGTTTTCAGTTTTCAAGAAGGCGTCACTGCGTGCGGACTAGTCCCATATATACGCTACACCACATCCGCAAAGTTTTGAGACCACATACGCATGATTTTAAGCTGCTGGATAAAAGAATTAACAACTAAGATGAGAGAATTGAAGAAGAGGGTCTCGTAGCTACGACTTAGCGGATGTCTGACCTACGCATTAGCCCAATGCCCACCTCACATTGGTTGTCTTTGTTTTTTGTATGTGTGTGTAGTGAATGTGCACATGTGTGTGTATGGATATGTGGGCACGGGCCCTTGTGTGTGCGTGTGCGTATGTGTGTGTATGTGTGTGCGCGCATGCGTGTGTGTGCGCTTGTGTGTGTATGTGTGCGCGCACGTGTGTGTGTGTGTGTGTGTGTGTATCTCTGTGTGTGCGTGTGTGTGTGTGTGCGTGCGTGTGTGTGCGTGCGTGCGTGCGTGTGCGTGTGTGTGTGTGTGTGTGTGTGTAAGAATGCCAAAGAAGATGAACAAAATGTTTTGTTGCGTTGTCCTGCCTTTCAAAGATTTGCGAAATGAATTTATCCCCTCACCACCACCACCCCCCCCCCCCCCCCACCTCATCCCCACTCCCAAAAACCTTTAAAAAAAAATTTTTTTTTTTAAATCCCATGCCTGTTTCATGTTGTATTGGCTCCTGGCAAATCGAAGTGGAATAATATTGGAGAATGGTTTGCTTATATTTGAACCAAGCATTTAAAAGACGCATTGTATTACTCAGTGAAAGGCGTGCTGGATCACGTAATCAGGATGGATTAATGATCAGCTGTCATTTTATGCTATGTGATTGACTAATCATTCATTGTTTGTGTTTAATCAAAAGTGTATTGTCAAAGGTGTGTTGTACTCCCCCCCCCCCCCCACCCCCCACCCCCCGCCCCCCCCTTCAGAAAGGGCCAGGGCTTATACTGAATAAACTTCCGCTTCCCTTTTTCTCTCTGTGCATGCCGCGTGAAGGCTTGTCTGGTGGTGCTGGATGCAGGCTGACAGGGTGTACGGCTGAAGGCTTGTCTGGTGGTGCTGGATGCAGGCTTACAGGGTGTACGGCTGAAGGCTTGTCTGGTGGTAGTGGATGCAGGCTGACAGGGTGTGTGCGGGCTGAAGGCTTGTCTAGTGGTAGTGGATGCAGGCTTACAGGGGTGTACGGCTGAAGGCTTGTCTTGGTGGTAGTGGATGCAGGCTGACAGGGTGTACGGCTGAAGGCTTGTCTGGTGGTACTGGATGCAGGCTTACAGGGTGCGCGGCTGAAGCTTGTCTGGTGGTAGTGGATGCAGGCTTACAGGTGCGCGGCTGAAGGCTTGTCTGGTGGTAGTGGATGCAGGCTTACAGGGTGTGCGGCTGAAGGCTTGTCTGGTGGTAGTGGATGCAGGCTGACAAGGTATGCGGCTGAAGGCTTGTCTGGTGGTACTGGAATCAGGCTCTCTCTCTCTTTTCCGGCTGTCACAGTCGTTCATGACTGATTTTGGATTTTTAGCGCATCGGCAAAAACCTTCTGAGGCAGACGTTTGATTGTAGTGCAGATGAATTGCTCACCACTCTGCGTATGACTTGTCTTCCTTGTAATTATGGCTGTCTTTTTCTCAGGCTCACACACCAATATCAAACCGTGGTAAAGAAAAATAAAAGATATTTCGCACAAGATAACAAAATATTAAGAAGTATTATTTTTTGCTAATGTTTTATTAAAACGAACAAAGGTAGTGTCATTAAATTATAGAAATAAGAACAAGAGGCGTCTCTAAATGATACGACCGTTCCCGAGAGAGAGAGAGAGAGAGAGAGAGAGAGAGAGAGAGAGAGAGAGAGAGAGAGAGAGAGAGTGTATATCCACACAGAGAAAGAGAGAACAGGGAGAGGAACAGAAGGAGAGAGAGAGAGAGAGAGGGGGGGGGGGGTGTAGAGAAGGAGAGGTAATCGTATCTAACAAATACAGCAGCATCAGAAATGAGAACCTTTTTCAAAGAGCGAAAGAATATCCAATCCCTTATCATTTTCAATGCCAATGAGGATCGGGTCGTTACATTTGTTTCAATTAATCTGCATCTGTTTTGAGACAATATACAAAATCAGTCGACATCTGTCCCCCACCACCCCTCAAATTAAAAAAAAATGGACGGCATGAGGCGAATTAATAAAATCCACAGAGGTAGCGGTCGCTAAGACGATACAACGTATAAAGGAAATACGGTTTAAAGCTGCCCCCCAGATGTGATTTGCAGTTTGAAGCGCTGATGAATGTGGAACGAGATATCCTTATTTGTTCTGCTTCATAGGCATTGATTCCTTTGTTTTTCCTCTCTCAATCATTTTTGGGATGAGACATTGTATCCTTTTAATTTCAGGGAAGCTGGACTCCACCGGTTTCTGCCTCCGATTTTCTTCTACCTAACTTTCTGCACTCTGTCCCCCCTTCTGAGTTTCTGTGCACTTTTCCTCCACAGCAGTTTTGACAGGGGAAAAAGAGACATTAATCTGCAGTCTGGAGCCGCGAAAAGACGGTAGGTATTGGGTTCTGTATCCGAAACGTCTCGCCCAACTGATAATCATTACGGTAGGATCGTTTTCGTACCGGCATTCTGATTGGCTGTGTCTATTGCATCTACGTCACTGAAATTCGGCAACACATTTTCTTTTTTTTTTTTTTTTCCTTTTTTTTTTTTTTTTTTGTTTATATCAACTTTCGCTTTTTTTAGGCACGTGAGTAGTTCGGGTTGTTGTTGTTGTTGGGTGGTGGTGTTTGTGTGTGTTGTTTGTTTGTTTTTTTGTTTTCTGCGTTTTGCCTAGAGAAAACCAACGCTTATTGTTCGTAATGATCGGTCGAGCACAGTGCTGCCGTGTCAGACTCTTACCCAGGCCGAGATGTCCATGACCCTTTGATAGAGGCGTTCATAACTTGTCCAACCTTTTACTCTCTGCGAGTCCTGTGGTGTGGTCTTAGATTTGGAGTCGTGGACGCCCGTATAACCATGCAAGGTCAACCAGAAGTGCAAAGAGAGGATCTTGTCAGATTACGTAGTACAGTTGAGTCCTCTCCCCCCCCCCCCCCCCCCCCCCCCCCCTTCTTTGCCCCCTTCCCCTTTGTCCTGCGCATCTCAGTCAAGGTTTTCCGGAGACTGACTTTATGACTTGTGGTCGGACAAAGGGATTTGCAAGGGCGTGTTTCCTCTGCGAGGAAAAGAATAACTTAGGACTTTCGTTTTACCTCAGTAAAGCCAGCCAATCATCTCCAAGCCCTTTCTTCCATCCAGTCTGAATCGTGGCTGGACACAGACAGCTGTTTCATTCCGCACAATTGCCTTGTTGAGCACTGCCCACTAAGGGAGAGCTAGACTGCATGTCTTACTCTTATTTGCTGCCACCGAAAAAAAAGAAGGGGCGGGGTGGGGAGGGGGAGGGAGGCAGAACGGATATCGGGGCAGTCAGCTAGCGTGCTATTCATCCGATTCAAATGATGTTTTGATTCCTTATCCGGAACAACCGGCGATGTTCGAGTTTTTCTTTTCTAAAGTTTTGACTAGATTTAGCTTTGATTTTGAGTCACAAAGGGAGGTGACAGCAGGCGGAAATTCAAACACATTTTAAAAGGTACTTGAAGTAAC
>JADBJO010024816.1:0-5000 GCA_016801955.1 Conus betulinus
CTTCTGCTAGGATTACTTCTGCCACTCCCTGCGGGTGGTGTGAGTTTGGTAACCAGGACATGAATGAGAAAGAGTTGGCGCTGTCAGATCAGTTCCGGTCATTTTAAGTAACAGGTACCGGGGATGACCATGTTGCTTTGTCTGTTTATCCTATTGAAAAACGATAACCAAACCCAGCCAGGCTGCTCTTCTCCCACCATTCACACTGCCATGATTCCTGTAAAATGTTGGCGTTCGTAGGAAGAGAGAGGGAGGGGGAACGGAGTGAGGGAGTGCGGGAAGAGAGACGAGCGAGAGAGAGAGAGAGCAGAGAGAGGAGAAAAGGAGACAGAGGAGACGGACGACACACTACATACAGAGATATAGAGCATAGAGATAGAGAGAATAGTAGAGAGGTAGAGAGAGAGAGAGAGCGAGAGAGAGGAGAGAGAGCGATTGTGCGAGCGTGCGATGAATCGGGATCGAGCGCGCGACTGAGCGAGGGTATCGAGAGAGAGGATAGAATGTTGGGGGGTTTGTAGTGCAGACAGAACATACAGGACCAAGGACTGAGAGACTGAAATAGACATAAGTATACAAAAACACCAGACAGTCAGAGGTAGAGAGAGTACTTGACTGAGAAGACTAGGGAACATATAGAAGGCAGACGACACAGCCAAACAGACTATACAAGACAGAAACCGACAATAGACAACAGACAGACATGAACAGACAGAGGGAGACTGACAGCCTTGTGACACTCAGACAGAGTTGGAAGATGGGGGAGGCAAGAGAGACAGACCAGAGACAAACAGACCGACCGACCAGCCAGACTAACAGACGGACAGAGGGAGCCTGAACAGACTGAACAGTCTGACAGAGTTAGAGATGAGAGAGGCAAAGAGAGACAGAGTGTACAGAAAGATAGATGTCCTAGGACAGTGCAGAAAACAATAAATGTGTTGGAAACCAGTGGTTAAAATAGACAACAACCACAAAAAAATGTCAAGAGAATCTCAACTAACCACGGGACCTTCTTCGCATCCCCCCCACCCCTCCCACCCTCCACCCCCACCCCCACCACCCGCACTACCCCAGCATTCACCCCTCCCCCGCCCCCCCCGCATCCTAACGCTCCTTCATCAACAAACAAGGGATAAATGGGGGAGAGGATATGCGCAGGGGATGGTGGTTCAACAGTGAAGGAGGACGTGGAAAGGAATCGCACAGCCTCGACATGAATCTTCCTCCGATTGGTGCTGTCAGATTGTGAATTAGATAATCACCTCGTCATTGCAGAACTTCAGCCGCCAAGTGAGCAATACTTCAAACATGTAGGGTGTTGAACTTCAATCAGTGTATATCTGTTGTTTTTTAGCAGATGCCAGGCTATAAGACTTCAACAGAACTTGTATGCGCAAGTGTCGCATTCTCTTATCCCTTCTTAAAGATAGGATAGGTCATTCGTTGTTTACAATTTATCATAAACAATGAACTCTCCTCTGCTCTTCTCTCTCCTCTCTCCTCTTCTCTCTCGCTCTTCTCTCTCTTCCATCTATTTTGGAATGGGGTGCACACCCCTCAGCAAGAATCGTGCTGTTCCTTATTCCACAGGTAAATCTATGCTATAATCTGGACATCAAGGAACTCACTCTTCTACCCCCAAAACCTTCACACCCACACCCACAGACTCACAGCCTAACTCCCCAGTAAATGTCCTGGTGCTATCATCTCCTAGTTCATCGTCCATCCAGTTCCATTCCCCACCATTTCCTCAATGTACCTCATCAGCTTGCCCTGATCTCCACAACTTCACGTCCAAACAGAAATCGGGTGATCAGCACCGTATTACTGGCAAGAGAATATATATAAAAAAAAAAAAAAAAAAAAAAAGCGTAAAAAAACCGCGTTTCAATGCAGGCGTGGGATTTTTCCCCCCCAGCGGCTATCACAGGAAGCTGATATAACAAATTCTGTGAGTATTTAAGGAAAGACAAGATTAAAAAACAGATACGCACACTGACTGAAGGTTATACTACATGTCCCCTTCACGTTTTTTTCAGACAACCCCCACCTTGTTAGACAGCGGGGATAAATCACGTTTCATCGATGCTTGCTGTTCTTACACTTTTTTAAAATCTCTATTCTTTTCAAAACAATCATCTTTTAAACCCCCCTTCCACCCCCTGTATCTATCTAATTATGCATGTACTTCAATTTATTTATTCATTTAGATATTATAGGATATATCTATATTTTTTTAATTTATTTATTTCCTTACTTATTTATTAAATTCATTTTGATGTTTTGCATTTTTTTGTAATTTGTTTTTCTATGCTCATCCCGCTGTTTACTCTAGCAACACTGGCATCTTTGATCTGCTTGCTATTTTCTTCGCCAGATGAATTAGGGATTTACTTACTTCCGGTTCACTCCGTTTTTCCATGCCTTCCCGCGCTCATCACTTTATATGCTCCCCCCTGGGCGTGAGCTGCTGCTGCCAACAAGAGCCCTTGTCCTGAAACTGTGAGCTGGTTTTTAAACAACAGAATGGCTCAGAGACAAAACTGTTTCTACAACGGAATGGCTGCAGAGCCCACAAACGTTTTTCTACAAACAGAATGGCTCACAGATAACAACGTTTTCCTTCTACAACACGAATGGCTCAGGAGACACGCAAACTGTTTTTACAACGGAATGGCCTCAGAGGACACAACAATGTGTTCTCTACATACTGAATGGCTCAGAGAGCTGTGCTGCCAACACGGCCTTGTCCTGAAATGGGTGAGATGTTTAGGAAAACGGAATGGCTTCACAAACAATAAGCTTTGTGTGGGGGGGGGGGGTGGGTGTGGGTGGGTTGTGTGCGTGTGTGTGGGTGTGTGAGGGGGGTGTGTACGTGGTGTGTGTGTGTGGTGTGTGCTGTGTGTGGTGTGTTTTGACGGACCAGAAGGGCTCAGAGACAAATAATGTGTGGTTTTTGCACATGGAGCAAAACGAATAGGAACCGAGCAGCTCCGGTTTCAGCGCGTATGCGTGCGTGCTTGTGGTTGTTTGGTGGGTGGGTGTGTGTCGTGTGGGTGTTTGTGTGTTTGTGTGTGTGGTGTGTGTGGTTTGGGGGGAAAAATAATGGCTAGGACCAATAATGTGTGGTTTGGCACACATGGATGCAAAAAACTGAAGTAGGACCCGAGGCTCCGTTGGGAAACGCAATGCGTGCGGCGGGGTGTTTGTGGGGGGGGGGTGTGTGATGTGTGAGGTGTGTGGATTCAGTGGTGTCTGATAAGTCAGATGGAGACTGTTCGTGCCTGGACAGATCTATGTCTGCATGCGTGCTCGCATTGTGTTCTGACTCGCGCGCTGAGAGGAGAGAGAGAGAGAGAGAGAGAAAGAGAAGAGAGAGAGACGAGGAAGAGAGTGAAAGAGAGAAACGAGCGGAGAGATAGAGATAGTAAGATCTTGGAGAGAGAAGAGCTGATTTATATTTATTTAGGGAGCATGTGAGAGAGAGAGACGGAGAGAGATAAGAGAGAGTGTTGTGTGTATTGTGTGTGTAGGGTGTGTGTGTCTGCACGCGTTACCTGCGACCTGCGTGCCAGTGTGTGTGATGTGTGTGTGTGTGTGTGTGTGTTTGAGAGAGGAACAACCCTGACCAGGAACATTGACTTCCGAAACTTGTCGAAAACGGTGCAATAACCACGGTAACGATCCCTGAGTACCTCAATTGAATCCAAGGAGAATGAAAGGGAAAACGCCCGAGGACACGCTTAAGTTAAGCTGGCGTCCATTCTTAATGCATTGCACGTGATTTCACTTCTGCCCGCCCCCACACTCCCTCAGCCGTACTTCATCCCCTACACAACCATTCAGCGTTGTCCTGTCACCACACACACACACACACACCACACCACACACACGCAACACACACACCACACAAACACACACCACACACAACACCACACACACACACACACGCAACACACCAACACACACACCGCTGCGCCGCGGCGCGCGCGCGGACAAGGCGCACACCGCACCACACACAACACACACACACATACCCACACACACACGCCAAACACACACGTTTTTCCTCTATCTAAACCTTTGAGTTTCTTTCTTTTCCTTCTTACAACTCACACCTTACCCAGCCCAGACACCAGTTCTTGTACATCCATCTCCGTCGTACCGGACCAAATTCTTTTATCAGCAGCAGCTGCCAAGACTAAGCCTGTTCCAACGACTTTGACGCAGTTTCATCAACACGTTTCTATTCCTTTCCTCTGACGTATCTGTCCTGTGGTTTCTTTTGTACATCAAAGTTTTTCCAGTGCCTACCAGAATTCCAGGGGGACTATCTTCAGATGGACTAGATGACGATCACGGAGGACACTGTCGTGCGCGTTTCTTGACTTCGTGATTGTTGTCGTTGCTAGGATACGGGCTGGTCGGGAGGGAAGAGAGGAGGAGGAGGGAGGGAGGGAGAAGGAGGGAGGGAGCGGGTTTATATTTGAGTGTCCGCATGCTATAAAGAATCAGTGTCACAAAGCCACTTACTTTCAAAATATAAATGAGTAAACTACCTTATGTAACACATGAAACAACAACAATAATGATAATAATGTTTATTGTAATCATACTGCTACTAACGACAATAACGACAATAATTGTCACAAGCCACTTAATTTGAAATATAAATGATAAACTACCTTATGTAACACATGAAACAACAACACAAATAATGCTTATTATAATCCTACTTGCTACTAACGACAATAACAACAAAATTATGAAAGTGAAAAGTATAAGAAGAAAAGAAGAAGAAGAAGAAGAAGAAGAGAAGAAGAAATGAAGATAATAATAGCAATTACATCATAATAAAAAATAACAATGATGATAGACATAATAATAATAATAATAATAATAATGTATTTCAACATTGGCTTTTACAAAAAGGAAAACAATTCTTGAACTCATCCAATGGATTGGCTAAAGGGAAAACTTGTGAAATACTCTCTCTC
>JADBJO010024816.1:10000-12134 GCA_016801955.1 Conus betulinus
AAACCTCTAATCTCGGTCATAGGGAGTTATATGCTGACAAGAGAAATGCCAATTTCAGCTCCGTTTAGTTTAACAGGACCCTCTTCCACTCCCCTCCCCCAACCTGCCCAATCCCCCATCCCCACCCCCCTACAAACTCTTTCCCACCGCCTGTATCCCACCTTCAATTCGTCCTTCTGCAGACTACTCTCTGCAATCTGAGAATCAAGATATTCCTCGTTGACAGATGCCAGAAATAAAAGTACGTGCCGAGCAAAGTTTCCAGCACGTGTCTGAAGAAACATCGCAGCACTGCTGTCATTCTGACACGCCTGCACCTCTTCGATCAACAGACACTAATCCACCTGCTAATGCCAAAAGAGAACAGTTGCGCGTACACACACGATGATATGCACAGATCAATCACTGAAGTCATTTGAAGAATATAATGGACACAGTCCCTCTGTCTGTCTGTCTGTCTGTCTCTCTCTCTCTCTCTCTCTCTCTCTCTCTCTCTCTCTCTCTCTCTCTCTCTCTCTCTCTCTCCCTATGGTATTTATGGCAGCGGAAGCAGGGGGAGGGGGAGGGCAGAATGATAGGGAGTAGAGCCGGAAAGGAAGAGGGTCCTGAAGGTGGGGGGGGGAGAAGGTAGCAGGGCTGATGGAGGAGAAGACACAATCGAAAGCAATGTGATGGCAGGTTGTGTGAGTGTGGTGTGTGGTGTGTGTGTGTGTGTGTGTGTGTGTGTGTGTGGGCAGAGAGAGAGAGAGAGAGAGAGAGGGAACAATATTTACGAAATGGCAATTTCACGCAACTGAAATGCTTTGTACAGGTAAATTGATAGATTTCTAACTGTTCTTTCACGTTTGCATGCCAAAAGTAAACTTAGTCGAAACAGGTTTGGAAATGTATAAAACTTTGCAGGAATGTATTGTTGTCTTAAGTTATTTAGTGCTGGACAACATAAGACAAAATGAACCTCATCCTCTTTACTATTTTTTACACAGTGGGCATATTAAATCATTCTCATTATGAGATCGATATTGGTAGTAATGCTGAGCAATATCTGTTACCCCGAGTCTGAACTTAGTCATTATAACTTTCAGATGTCTATCTAAAACTTAGCAACAAATGAATTTTCACATCAGGTACTGTACAAATGTTCTGTATACACTAAATCTATCGCTATTCTTAATATGATAATCCCATTCCTGCCATCTACATGAAATTAATCTTTCCTTAAAATCATACAGAAAAGCATTATTTCTTCTACACCTTGATTTGTCCAAACAAAACCATATCCAAACGTAAACAGTTTACAGCGGATGTTGGAAGCCCAGTTTCTTTTGTCGCGTGAATCTAAATCTAGCAGCATCCTATAGGCTTTGCGTGGTAGCCTTGACTCATCCATTCGAGTAAGTTTTAGCCCAAAATCGAACACATCTAACTACTGAGTTGATATATATTGGATATCGATTTATTGGTTGAATTTGTGTGTCAAAAAGTTTCAAAAATAAACTAAGAGAATTGCACTTCAGTCTATACAGTTTCTTTAGAATACACATCAATGCATTTTTTGCTCTGCTCACCAAATCCTGGCATGCAACTGAAAAACTCAGTCTTGTGGAAAAATAAATTCCAAGATACTTATATATTTCACAACTGATAGCGCGGCCCCATTGTAAGTCCATCTTTCTCTTGCTGCCAAGTATCCGCCTTTTCTAAATACAACTACATTAGTTTTTCTTTCATGTTCACATCAAATGTAGTGTTGATGCAGCCTTATAACAAAGGTATCTAGTTGTGTCTGTATAACCATAAACCAGTTTCAGCTATTAACGCTATATATCTGCCCTGCTAAACAATGCAATAAATAAGTCAGAATAATCATGGGGTAAATGTAGCACCATGTCCCCTTTTTCTGATCACTTCGAAGGCTAACTCATTTATGAATATGAAAACAACACAGGGCTAGTCACATCACCTTGTTTTAGCCCCACACGAGTGCAAACAGTTGAGTATGTCAATTTGAGTCCTGTCAATTTTGGCTCCACATACCGAATCCTAGCTTTTACGTTGTTGTGTACATAATATCGATAAGACATCTAAATAGCTTGCCTTTAATTCCTAACTTTTATAGAAAAGGCCACAAATA
>JADBJO010024816.1:12669-15169 GCA_016801955.1 Conus betulinus
GCTGTATTTCCATATGTAACCGATGAGCAGTAAGATGCCTTTTACCATCTGGCCCTCGGGTCTAATGCAGCTATATACACCATTCAGTTCACTGTATGGTGTTTCCTTTCAGTTCACTGTATGGTGCTTCCATTTAGTTCAATGTATGGTGGTTCCATTCAGTTCAATGTATAGTGCTTCCATTCAGTTCAATGTATAGTGCTTCCATTCAGTTCAATGTATGGTTCTTCCATTCAGTTCAATGTATGGTTCTTCCATTCAGTTCAATGTATAGCGATTCCATTCAGTTCAATGTATGGTTCTTCCATTCAGTTCAATGTATGGTTCTTCCATTCAGTTCAATGTATGGTTCTTCATTCAGTTCAATGTATAGTGCTTCCATTCAGTTCACTGTATAGTGCTTTCATTCAGTTCAATGCATGGTACTTCCATTCAGTTCAATGTATGGGTTCTTCCATTCAGTTCAATGTATGGTTCTTCCATTCAGTCAATGTATAGTGCTTCCATTCAGTTCACTGTATAGTGCTTCCATTCAGTTCAATGCATGGTATTTCCATTCAGTTCAATGTATGGTTCTTCCATTCAGTTCAATGTATGGTTCTTCCATTCAGTTCAATGTATAGTGCTTCCATTCAGTTCATGTATAGTGCTTCCATTCAGTTCAATGTATGGTTCTTCCATTCAGTTCAATGTATGGTTCTTCCATTCAGTTCAATGTATGGTGCTTCCATTCAGTTTAATGTATGGTTCTTCCATTCAGTTCAATGTATGGTTCTTCCATTCAGTTCACTGTATGAGGCTTCCATTCAGTTCACTGCATAGTGCTTTTATTCAGTTCAGTATATGATGCTTCCACTCAATTCAATGTATGGGGCTTCCACTCAATCAATGTATAGTGCTTCCATTCAGTTCACTGTAATGGTACTTCCATCAGTTCAAAGTACAGTGCTTCCACTCAATTCAATGTACAGTGATTCCACTCAATTCAAATGTATAGTGCTTCCACTCACTTCAATGTATAGTGCTTCTACTCAATTCAATGTATAGTGCTTCTATTCAGTTCACTGTATAGTGCTTCCATTCAGTTCACTGTATAGTGCTTCCATTCAGTTCACTGTATAGTGCTTCCATTAAGTTCAATATATAGTGCTTCCATTCAGTTCAATGTATAGTGCTTCCATTCAGTTCAATGTACAGTGCTTCCATTCAGTTCAATGTATAGTGCTTCCATTCAGTTCACTGTATAGTGCTCCATTCAGTTCAATGTACGATGCTGCTTTCAGTCAGTTCATTATATGTAAGTTACCCCACTTGTTTACTGTTTATTGTTTACTGTTCCTGCCTCATTTCATTTTCAATTTCGTTTCCACTAAATCGAGGTTACTTGTAATTGTGTCTGTCCGTGTTTGTCTTTTGATCTCCCTTGCATCCTTGGGTGGATCCTCAAGGGTAGGCTCAAAGACTGTCCCCTACATTTTATATTGTTTGCATAATGTCTTTAGTTTTTGAGCAACTTTTTTCCTCCCCACACTTTCGTTTGTTTTTATTTACTACCCTTCACTGGCTGCTTTAGGGGTGCTGTTGGATTCTTTTTTGAACCCTTGGTGGTGAGAACACCACGGTATTATGGACTGTGGTGTGTCTCTATTTGACGCCAGGAGCACAGACGCAACCAGCCGTGTCTCCCTGATGAGTTCGATCCAGCGGACGAAAGGCCTCGGAGCAGGCAATACCAATATATAATATTGCGATGGTTTCCTCATGCAGCTAGTGAAGAATTTTCATATCTACAATATCTTTCCTTAATTTCATTTTCCCAGTTTCTTCATCTTCAACCTCCCCCTCCCCCAAGTCCAAATCTTTGCCAAGTCATAACTGTGAAGACAGTTGAGGTATTGGCCTGCGCTTGTTTTTCCCCCACTATTAGGTTCCTCGTCTTTGTATTTGTCTGACTTTATTCAAGTTTAATAGGCTGTGCCAGTCTTGAATAAAAGTTACTCTGTGTTAGCTTTCCTTATGGGAGCAAAAAGTTACCATACCGTTTACTGTTCCCTGCCTCGTTTCATTTTCAATTTCCAATGCACATTGTTTGCGCTACTGTCATCATTGTATGTGTGCGTTAGCGTGTGTATGTATGTGTGCGGGGGGGGGGGGGGGGGGGTGTGAAAGTGTGCGTGACTGAGTGTGCGAGCGCGCATGTGTGTGTATCAGTGAGTGCACGCGCGTGTGTGTATGTGTGTGTGCGCACGCGCGCGCGTGTGTGTGTGTGTGTGTGTGCGTGCGTGCGCGCGCGCGCATGTGTGTGTAAGTGTGTATGAGTGCGTGCGCGTGTGTGTGATTATATGTGAGGGAACGAATGCTCAGAAGATGACATAGTTATTACTGATCAGTAACAACAACAACAACAAAAACAGTAATGATGATTGGATTGATAATGATGATGACTGAGTTGAAAATCAAAATAATGTGATAAATGTAATACTTACTGGGGATGAAAATA
>JADBJO010024816.1:20169-24643 GCA_016801955.1 Conus betulinus
TCTCTCTCTCTCTCTCTCTCTCTCTCTTCAGCATCTCATTCCTTCAAATCCTTATCGCAGCCTTAGAAATATTTGACTGATACTACAATTCCTAAATTTCGCAAAGTGTTTGTGAGATTTCGACTTGCTATTAGTGATTGAATGTCCATCAAAGGTATACACTAAACTCCAAAAACTGTCCATTCTGTAATCAAATCGAGGATGAAATACATTTTTTGATTGTTTGTCAATCCTATAAAGATTTAAGAGATAAATACATTTTGCCTCATACTAGAAACGTTCATCAAGTGTCATCGCTTTTTTTTTTTACTGCAAAATGAAAAAGTCATTTCTAAAGCACTAAAACGAAGAGAGGAACTGTAATCAGTTAACACAAAAATGCCAGAGTAATTTCAGGAAGAACATTTTGTTGTTATGAAAATATTTTCTTTCATAATTTTCAGTATGTGCGCCGAGCGCGTGTGTGTTCTACTTTTGTTCTTGACCTCATATTAGATCGGTCGGTGGTCTTTGCAATTAAAACTATTCGATTTTGAATCTCTCTCTCTCTCTCTCTCTCTCTCTCTCTCTCTCTCTCTCTCTCTGTGTGGTGTGTGTGTGTGTGTGTGTGTGTGTGTGTGTGTGTGTGTGGTGTGTGTGTGTGTCTGTGTGTATGTGTGTGTGTGTGTGTATGTGTGTGTGTGTGTGATTCTGGTCGCTAATTAATCAATCAGTGAAGCAGTATCTTCTGCCCAGAGTGATGTCCAACTGTCCATTAATCAGCATCTGTGAACCTACATGACCTGTTCTGTGATTTTATAGAGCTCCATTACACTGCTTTTCTCTTTTTTTCTTCCTTTTTTTTTTAGTGGGAGGGAGGTGTTACTGTGTCCAACTGACCAATGTCCGGGGTGTCAATAGTTCAACTGCCATGTTACTTCTTGTTGTAGATCGTCTTTGTGTTTTGTTTTTTTTTTTTTTCTTCACGACTGAACTAGCCTTCACAGTGTGGTTGCACCCCTGAGGAGGCCCTGCGTCCATGTCACAGCGCTGGTTCAGCAACTTCTCTGGCTCTGTGTCACACATCGGCTCATGTCACACTGCTAATTCAGCAACTTCATTGGCTCTGTGTCACACATCGGTTCACTGGCTCTGTGTCACACATCGGTTCCAGTACAAGCTTGGAATCATCGTGCAACGCCATTTTAGTAGGGGTCACTTTCGCCGTATTTGTCTGTCTACCTACCGCCATTTTGATAGGGGTCACTTTCGCCGTATTTGTCTGTCTACCGCCATTTTGATGGGGGTCATTTTCGCCGTATTTGCTTGTCTACCGCCATTTTGATAGGGGTCGCTTTCGCCGTATTTGTATGTCTACCGCCATTTTGATAGGGGTCGCTTTCGCCGTATTTGTCTGTCTACCGCCATTTTGATAGGGGTCACTTTCGCCGTATTTGTCTGTCTAGTTCAGCACGTACCATACTTCACGTAATCTGGTCGACATGAGTTTTCATAGGACAGAACGTTACAATGTAAAGATTGAACAGCAAGCCGTCCTGTTCGTTACAATGTAAAGATTGAACAGCAAGCCGTCCTGTTCGTTACAATGTAAAGACTGAACAGCAAGTCGTCCTGTTCGTTACAATGTAAAGATTGAACAGCAAACCGTCCTGTTCGTTACAATGTAAAGACTGAACAGCAAGTCGTCCTGTTCGTTACAATGTAAAGATTGAACAGCAAGTCGTCCTGTTCGTTTATTTCTTGCAATGAAAATCTCTTCAGATTTTCCCAGACGCCAAATAAGTTCATGGGAGATTACATTTCTTTCTCAGCACAACATCACATCCGTTCCAGTTTTAAAATAGCCTTACGATTAGCCGGTTTAGACAAGCTAACTGCTGATATATGACGTTTGTCGGATGGCGCAGAGAGAGAGAGAGAGAGAGAGAGAGAGAGAGAGAGAGAGAGAAGGATGGGGAGAGGGAAGGTTTGGGAAAGGGGAAAGGGGGAGGGGGTGGAAGCATGGGAAGGTATGGGGTCAGGGGTGGGGAGAGAAGTGGGGAAGTGGTGTGGGTGGGTGTTTTCCTTCAGGGAATTGCGAGGGGTACAGCCATTGAGTTGCTCGTGCAAGACACCCGAGGCTTCATGTTGTGTACCTGAGTCCTCTTTCTCTCGTCTGTTGAGCAGTTCACTATCCACATGACCAAACAAGGCTGTAGGTAAAAACCACAGCAGCGACAGTAGCAGTACATGTTGCACGTGCAAGGGGTGTCCGTGTGAAGACTGTTCACTCTCTCTGTTCAGCACTGAACCATTCCAGAGAGTCAGGAAGGCTGAAGCAGACATGCAAGGAAGGAAACGACGGACTGCTCTGGCCTCGCCTCGTCATGGCTAGATGATGATGATGATGGAGGTGGTGGTGGTAATGATGATGAGGGTTATCATTTTTTTCTTAATTATTATTGTTGTTTGGTTGTTGTGTGGTGGTAGTGTGGCGGTGATGTTCTTGTCCTTGTTGTTATCATTATTATTATTATTATTATTATTATTGTTTTCATTATTATTATTATTGTTTTCATCATTGTTGTTGTTCTTGCTCTTGTTCTTGTTGTTGCTGTTCTTGTTTTTGTTGTTATCATTATCATTATAAACTATCATCATTATTATCATTGTTGTAATGATGATGATGATGATGATGATGATCATCATCATCATCATCATCATCATCATCATCATCATCATCATCATCATCATCATCCTTGTCAGTGTCTGGGCAGTTGTACTGGCTGTTATGGCATCAAGGCAGATTGTACTGAAGGATAGTCAGCTATCATCATCATCATCATCACCATCATCATCATCATCATCATCATCATCATCATCATCATCATCATCATCATCATCATCACCACCACCATCATCACCACATTGTCAGTGACTGGGCAGTTGTACTGGCTGTTATGGCATCAAGGCAGATTGTTGCTGAAGGACAGTCAGCTATCATCATCATTATCATCATCATCATCATCATCATCCTCATCATCATCATCATCATCATCATCATCATCATCATCATCATCATCATCATCACCATCATCACCATCATCATATTGTCAGTGACGGGGCAGTTGTACTGGCTGTTATGACATCAAGGCAGATTGTTGCTGAAGGACAATCAGCTGTTGGTTCCGTTTTCCTGTTTCATACAAAAATCCTTCTGACTTACGTCATGTTGTTTGTTGTTTCTTTGTTTCGTTGATTGTTCTTTGTTTGGTTGGTTGTTTCTTTGTTTGGTTGGTTGTTTTTCTTTTGTCTCATGACCTGGAATCCAGCAGAACATAACTATCATCACCTCATTCACATAACTGTCATCACCTCTTTCACATAACTATCATCACCTCATTCACATCACTATCATCACCTCATTCACATAACTATCATCACCTCATTCACATAACCATCATCACCTCTTTCAATTCATGTCAATCGTGGCTGACCCTGACAGCAGTCATAGTTCACTTTTGATTTTACAATAGTTTTTCTCTAATATTCCATTCCAATTTTCCCCTTTGTCTTCCTACACTGATCACGTGTGACGTTCGGTGATCTGTTTTTCATGAGCCAGACCTTTCTACCCATCGAGGATTTTGATCAGGAACAGCTTCTCTGACAGTGGGAAAGTTCTTCCTTTCACAGGGCCAACAGATGTGTGGAGCCACAGACCTCAGGACGCTTTCACTGAGCAAAACAGCTGCAGCGTGCAACAAGGGGATTCCCACAGCACTGACCATTGGCTGCCAGTTCTATTAGTTCTCTATGCCGCTCGTGCCCCAAAGCCACTCTGAGGTTCCAGAGTGCACTCTGCTTCCTTCCGCCACGGCCAGATTTGGCCGGAATTCTCTCTCTCTCTCTCTCTCTCTCTCTCTCTCTCTCTCTCTCTCTCTCTCTCTCTCTCTCTCTCTCTCTCTCTCAAATGATGTGTCAAGATAATAAATGATGTGTTAATCTAGTTACATGAGTAATTACTCATGATTGTGGGCGGTTTCTTATCTGTTTACACCCTTCTAAGGAGCTTGGCTTTATATGAATAAATCCCCCCCCCCCCGCCCCCCGCTCTCTCTGTCTCTCTCTGTGTCCTCTGTCTCTCTGTCTCTGTCTCTCTGTCTCTGTCTCTGTGTCTGTTCTGTCTGTCTGTCTGTCTCTCTCTCTCTCTCTCTCTCTCTCTCTCTCTCTCTCTCTCTCTCTCAAATGATGTGTAAAGATAATAAATGATGTGTCAAGCCAGTTACATGAGTAATATACTAATGAACTGTGTGCTGTTTCTTATCTATGTACACCCTTCTAAGATCTAGAGTAAGGCCTTTATGAAATACCTCTCTCTCTCTCTCTCTCTCTCTCTCTCTCTCTCTCTCTCTCTCTCTCTCTCTCAAATGATGCGTCAAGATAATAAATGATGGGCTAAGCTAGTTGCATCACCCTTCCAAAGAGCCCAAGG
>JADBJO010024817.1:0-24641 GCA_016801955.1 Conus betulinus
AATAGAAATGATAAAACCTGGGCTCAAATGCCTTTTATCTCCACACATTAAGCAAAATAAGCATCAAAGTCTGTCCCATTTGAAATATGAAACTTAAGAAAAAAAACAGACTTGTATTTAAGGTAAAGGGGGAGTGAAAAGTAAGTAATCCTTCCCCAGTGAGTGCTCTGCTAGTTTTATTGTGTTTCCAAAGTGAAGGTCAGCCAGGACCAGCAAGCAACATCTGTTTTACTCTCTGAAGAGCTCGTGAGGCTCGCTACTGGATCTTTCTTACCTGCTGATGAGAAGCATTGCCAAATAAGCAAAAAGAAACTCACCAAAATTAAGTAGTTCCTCCTGAAAAGTGTTTCAAAACAAACACTGGAGCACTCGGTGATGTGGGAAATGGCAATTTTTTCAATGAAATTGTGGATTCAAATCAAGCTGAAAATCAACAGGTGTAATGTAAAAGGTGCAGACTATGGTGGTCTCAAAACTGGGGCTAAAAAATCCTCAAAGATGAAAGCTTGTTGTAAGCAAACCCCAAGTTTAAAACATTGGACTTGGCACCAGAAACTTGAAGGTCTCACAGGGTAATGCAGACCATGCACACACTGAAATGACACTGAAATTATGATAAAACATGCACCCAGATGCCTTTGATTTCTAGTCAGGAAGTGGAACAAACATCAGATACATCCCAGTTCGAATGTTTAACTTTAAAAGGTGCCTTTTTTTTTTTTTTTTTTTTTTTTTTTTTTTTTTTAAAGAGACTCTTTTAATAGATTCAGAAGGATCTACTTGACTTTGGAGAGTTTCGTTTTAGCCTATTGGAGCTGCTTCTCATCAGTGAGTCATCAGGATTTAGAAGAAAAACCAATGAGCTATTCACAGCTGAACACCTTCGCTTGCTGGTCCTGCTCACTTCCAATATGAAATAACAATAAAACTAACTCAAAATTAACTAGATAAGGATCATCTTCTCCTGCTCTCTTCCCAGCAAAGGTCTTTTTTTAAAAAGAAATTAAACTGGTGCAAGCTCAGTGAAGACTTTGTTCGGGGATGTTCTCTGGGATTTGACTGTTCAGTTTTTGAAAGAAATCAATGTTTTTAAGAACATTTGATTTTAACCCGAGTGTGACAGACTTGCTTTCTGATGGTCTTTTGATGTAAATGAATAACTGGTATTGACTTTTAACTTTGCATTTGAATTCTTGTTGTTTTTTGTTGTTGTTTTTTTTTAGTGTTTCAGCCCCGATATGGCTTTTGTGGTTAGCAGGGCTTAAAGCATCATGATTTCCGCTGGATTTTTTAGACATTTATTTTCACAGTGAATTACCGTTAATCCATCTGTGGGATTCCCGCTTCACAAGGGAAAACATTCTGTGATAGATCGTTTCTCCTACATTGTGATACCAATTCAGATATCTGACGTTGTGATACCATTCTAGACCTCTAGAATTACCCTTCTCTGTTCTGACCAGTGACCAACCAGTTTAGACCTCTGTCCAATTACCTTTCGTCTGTTCTGACTAGTGACCAACCAGTTTAGACTTCTGTTGAATTTCTTTTTTTCTGTTCTGACTAGCGACCAACCAGTTTAGACCTCTGTAGAATTACCATTTTTCTATTCTGACCAGTGACCAACCGGTTTAGACCTCTGTAGAATTACCTTTTTTCTATTCTGACCAGTGACCAACCAGTTTAGACCTCTGTAGAATTACCATTTTTCTATTCTGACCAGTGACCAACCAGTTTAGACCTCTGTAGAATTACCTTTTTTCTATTCTGACCAGTGACCAACCGGTTTAGACCTCTGTCCAATTACCTTTCGTCTGTTCTGACTAGTGACCAACCAGTTTAGACTTCTGTTGAATTTCTTTTTTTCTGTTCTGACTAGCAACCAACCAGTTTAGACCTCTGTAGAATTACCATTTTTCTGTTCTGACTTGTGACCAACCAGTTTAGACCTCTGTAGAACTACCTTTTTTCTGTTCTGACTAGCGACCAACCAGTTTAGACCTCTGTAGAATTACCTTTTTCCTGTTCTGACTAATGACCAACCAGTTTAGACCTCTGTAGAATTACCTTTTTCCTGTTCCGACTAGCGACCAGCCTAACCATTGTCTATAACCATTCCTTGTGGGTACGAAACTGTGGGGAAAGTAGTTGCAAAAGGCAGTCCCTTGGCAATCCAGTTCTTTACTTTCTTTTAAACAACCCTGACTTCCATCTGACTATCATTTAAGCCATTTTTATTTTGCTGTTGTTTGTTATTTCAAGCTGTCAACTAGAACATTTCTTTGAATGTATTCAAATTCATATTTAACTCGAATGTGGTGGTCTGAATGTGAATTTTGTTATTCTCTGCATTAGAACAACCATGTTGTTATGATAAATTCCAAGCATTTTCACGTTTTCTGATGTTTTGATTGATTGTGAGCATGACCTCTTTTATAAATAACACTATATTATTATTTCCTCTGATTGATTGTGAGTATGACCTCTGTTATAAATAACACTGTATCATTATTTCCGCAAAGGCATCTCCAACTTTGTCAAACAAGGAATTTCTGAGCATTGAAAGGTCAGATGAAAACTGTTAACCCCCAAAAGGGGAAACAACTGCCACTGTTGTATGGGGAAAACATGTTCAGTTATGAAAATGTTAATAGAATGAACTGTCCTGTCCCTTGATTCTTGCACACTCTGACTCTCTCTCTGTAAGTGTGTGTACGCACTTGTGTGCCAACTTGTTCACATGTTTGTGTTTATTGCATGTTGGTAGGTTTACCTGCTCTTAGAGACCTATTTTTCATGACATTTTCAAGGTTGTTCAGAGATCCACTTTGTGTATCAGAATTTATGTGGTGCGTGCCATTACCTGGTTGATTAATGGACATTTCATGCTTATTAATTAACATTTTAAACTTTAGTTCCTCATTTCCCAATTGATTTTTCATCCCCTGACCCAGAACACCTGATCTGATTCCCACCTCCCTGCCCATCTCATTACCGTCCCTTTCACATAAATTTGAAAGGAAGAAAAAAAAAAAGAAAAAACAGACAGACAAATCTTTTTTAAAAAAGAAGAAAAGAATCCTTTGGTTTTTGACAAGTCTTTCGAAGTGAGGAACGAAAAACCATTTACACAACAAAAGTTGTCATGACAGTATATACAGGTCAAATACTCTTCACACAAAGCTTATAACTACAAGTCTATGCAAGTCATAAATGAAAAGGCTTTCATTTGAAAATGGAAAAAGTTGAAAAAAGTTTGTATCATGCAACCATCTCATTTCTCCCTCTTCATCTGTTTTTTCCAAAATGTCAAAGGTAGTATTGTATCAAAATGTGTAACATCATTGAAATTGTATGTTTATTTAACTGTCCATGGTTAAAGAAAAGTGGTGTGTGTGTGTGTGTGCGCGCGCGTGCTGGAGTAGTTCTTATGAATGCCAACACTTACAAAAAATGTGGGTCTTGCAGTTTATAATCAAAACTGAACTCCCAGACGGATAACATGCTATTTAAAATCCGAAACAAAAAGCAATAGTCCCTCCAAAGGAAAGAAAACAGTACACAAGGTCACAATTCCACTCTTCAAATTTCCGGCCACGCGGCCTTTACCAAGAGAAAAAGAAACGAAACTAAACAATGCAACTACGTAATTCCATCTTTGGCAACTGGACAGAGCAAACAAATGACGTCATAAATATATTACACAGGTTCTGACCTTATAATGTGTTATGTCATCAACAAGAAATAGGAAAATGTTTTAGGACATTCACACTACATACAGACAGATGGAATAGCCATAGGGTCCAGACTGGGGAGAAATTTTCCTTGTACATACATGCGGAAGTATGATGAAAAATGTTGGAGTTTGAACTGAAACCTTACTTCTACAGACGTTACATTGACGATGGGTTTGGCAATGGAATGGTGACCCTGACTCCCTCGTACATTTCACAGATTTTGCCGACACCATACAAACCAACATAAAGATCACTCTACGATGGAGTAGAGAACAAATTGAATTCCTTGACACTCTGGTTAAATTAGAGAATGGCCATGTATACGCGGATCTACTCAGGAAAGATCCTGATATACAGGTATACCTCAAGCAGGATTCTTGTCATCCCTCACATAAAAAAAAAAAAAAAAAAAAAAAAAAAATCCCAAGCAGATGGTTTTGGTGTTAGGTTGAGAAGAATCTGTGAATAGATGAGAATTATCTAAAACACAGATCTGAAATTAAAATCAGTTGCGCAAACGTGGCTATAGCAGCAAACTCATAGGTCAGTTGAAAACAGTTGATAACATGGGCAGGAGCCAACCTCTTTGCAAAAAAAAAAAAAAAAAAGAAAGAAAAAAACAGTGAAAGAGTACCACTAGTGTTGACATTTTCAAGATTATTGTCAGATGTACAAGCTATACTAAAAAGACAAAGTGATATGCTTATAAATCAGAATACATGGGCAAAATATTTCATATAAACCACCAATGCTTGCATACAGACAGGATAAAAAAAAATAATGTGAAAGTGCAGTGAAGAGAAAAGCAGAAATTTGTGATTGTGACACCTGTTCTTCACTAGTAACTTCGACAGTGTTGAAACAAAGCAGAAATCTTAACACAATGTTGTGAGTAATGTGACATGTGCAGATAGAAATTTGATACACGTTATGTTATGCAAACGATGTGATAAGGCAGTTTATGCTGGTGAAACTGGACGTGCGTGGAAAGGCAGAATAGCGGAACACAGGCGTGACATCATGTTCCAAAGCGAAAAGCCAATAATGCGACATTTCCTTCAGCATTCAAAAGAAGACCTTGCTGTTGCAACAAAAGCTTCAGATTTATTACTGCAGAGAAATGGGTAAGGACATTATATACAAGGTTACCAAATGGATGTAATGTTAAGACAAATTTGTAACAACCCTATCCAAATTTAACGATGAACAACATTGATGATTTGCAGAATTTTTTTTTTTTTTTTTTTTTTTTTTTTTTTTTTTTTTTTTTTTTTTTTTTTTTTTACAGATAATAGTTATGGTATACCATACATTGTCATAGACAGGACTATATTCACATTATTCTATGTTTCATTTTCATTGTGATTTATGCAGCGTTTCGTCATGTTTTTGAAGTACATTGGTTACAGTATAACAACAACAACAACAACAACAACAACACACACACACACACACACACACACACACACACACACACACACACACACACACGCACGCATGCATGCATGCATGCACGCACGCACTCGCACACACACACACACACACACACACACACACACACACACACACACACACACACACACACACACACACACACACACACACACACATATATATATATATATATATATATATATATATATATATATATATATATATATATATATATATATATATATATATGATTAAAAGCAAATCTTAAAAGCTGGGATAACAAATTTGTTTCGAGGTCCCCAGCTTTTAAGATTTGCTTTTAATCATTATTTTAGCTGCTCCCACATGGTTGAGCACTTTTCTAAAAAAAAAAAAAAGCCAGAAGATATACTATTGACTATATATATACTTAATTGTTCAGCACTACTTAATTGTTCAGCATTATATATATATATATATATATATATATATATATAATATATATATATATATATATATATATATATAAAATACCACTAAAATGCTAATAAAATTCTTAAAGTGCTCAACCCCTTGGGGAGCAACATCTATTAAAAATAGGATGGTAAAAGGAAGTTTTAAAATCAGCAGGTCTGTTTCGAGCGAGCGCTCGAAACAGACCTGCTGATTTTAAAACTTCCTTTTACCATCCTATTTTTATATATATATATATATATATATATATATATATATATATATATATATATATATATATATATATATATATAATACTGTTAAAAAGTCTAATAAAAAATTCAAAGGTGGTCAATCCCTTGGGGAGCAACATCTGTTTAAAATAAGGTATTTAAAAGGAAGTTTTAAAATTACAATATTGTTTCGAGCGCTTGCTCTCTTCAGGATCCTGAAGAGAGCAAGCGCTCGAAACAATATTGTAGTTTTAAAACTTCCTTTTAATACCTTATTTATGATGATGAGAGGCGAGGAAGGAGAAGGTGGGGGGATGGGGGTGGACAGAAAGTTCAAAGAGGAGACACAGGAGGATGCAGATCATGGGAACGATAGAAAGATACAATCTGAGAAATAATAATAATAATAATAATAATAATATAATGACAACAATAACGATAATGATAATAATAATAGTGATAATAATAATAATAGAATATATAATAATAAAACGATAGCAATGATATGGGGAGTCGGAAATATGGTAGGCTGAAGTGTAAGAGATATACTTAGCATAATGATAATATTGATAATAATAGTAATATAATAGTTGTAACAGTTATAATTACGCAAGAACAAGAGCTGCCACCATGATAATAGTAAAACTACTAGAACTAGAATTAGTAACCATAATGATAATAATCATGATAATGAAATGATGATGATGATGATGATGATGATGAGTGATTTTTTTTTTTTTTTTATGCTGTCCCAACCGTCTGCGCCACCTCAGAGGCAGTGCACCCACGCCGCTCATTCCGACACCCCCCATCCCCCATCTGGCACCGAAGCCTTCATGGTCACTGAGATCGGGGAAACAGGTCACCCGGAAGATGGGAGATGACAAGAGTGTCAGATCACACTGTGCGCATGGTACCTGGTTTGGGTATCTGAGAACTTCCAGTAAATGCGTACACTGTTTACTTATGTTTTTTAAGTAGACTGCAGCAGTCAGAGTTACGTTGGTCGCTTGTGTCATTCAGCGAGAGAGAGAGAGAGAGAGAGAGAGAGAGAGAGAGAGAGAGAGAGAGAGAGAGAGAGAGGACAACTGGGATTTCACTATTTCATGTTTCAGATTACAGAAACAGGCACAACACAGTAGACAGTATCATGACCTACTGTACATTCCAAATCTCCAGGTGAAGAACTTCCATTTGCTCGGCAACCATCTCAAAGTGTCCCAGTTCACAACACTGTAACGTGAGATGACGCACTTGCCACACTCTTCACAGTTCATATCCCATTATCTTCTTTCTTTCCATTGTTTTTTTTTTTCCTTGTTATTTGTTTTTCTTTCTTTCTTTGTTTGTTTCTTTTCTTGCTTGCTTGCTTCTTTCTTTTCTTTCTTTCTTTCTTTCTTTTTCTTTCTTTTTTTTTCTTTCTTTCTTTCTTTTTCTTTCATTATTTCTTTGTTTTTTTTCTCTTCTTTTCTTCTTTTCTTTCTTCTTCTTTGTTTGTTCTTTCTTTTGTTTCTTTTTTCTTTCTTGCTTAGTTTTTTTTTTTTTTTTTCGTTCCTTCTATCTCTCCTTCGTTCTTTCTCTCGTTGTTTTCTTTTTTTCTTTTTGTCTTTGTTTTTACTCACTTTCTTTTTTTTTCCCTTCTATTTTCCTTCTTTCTTTCTCTTTTTCTTTTTCTTTCTTTCTGTGTTTTCTTTCTGTGTTTTTCTTTCTTTCTGTCTTTCTTTGTGTTTCTTTCTTCCTTTCTTTCTATATATTTCTTCATTAAAAAATCTCATAACGGCGGCCTATCATCGCCAGCGGCCATTTTACACTTCACTCGGTTCTGAGTTTCGCGCTCAGAATGTGCTTGGTGACAGCGCACCCAGTTGTGTTCTCCGCGCTAAGCTTGGCAAAGAACCCCGTGCCCATCCCTTCAGGATTGCTTGGAATGTTTCATGGCTGTGCACACAACACGGCATGTGGCAATGTGCAATAGAGGACAATTGCGGAGTTGTGGTGGGAAAGAAGGGTCTGCAACTGTCTGCGACTGTCTTCCAGATCCACCGCAACCTGATCCCAGAGATTCTGTACAGGTGTTGGTGCCTTTGACCAGCGCATGGGGGTCAAGGATCATGTAATCGTCACTGGGCATGTCTAAGTCATTTTATGAATCTGAGATAACGCATATTGTTGGTTACCATCCAAAAAAAAAAAAGGGAAGACATTAGTAACTAGGTAGATAAGGAGAGAGAGAGAGAGAGAGAAGAGAGAGAGAGAGAGAGAATGGAAATAGTGGGACAGACACAGAAGTGTGAGAGAAAGGAGGAAGAGAGTGAGGGAGGCAGGGAGGGTAGTGGAGGTGAGAGAGACGGATGAAATAGAGAAAAAGCTTGGTGTCCAGTGCAACGCAGTGCATAATACAAAACAAATTGTGTGTGTGCGTGTGCTTTTGTGAGTGTGCGCGTATGCGCGCATGCGTGTGCACATGATTGTATGAATATGTTTATATACGTGCATGCGCAGTTATGTATGCGAGTGTGTGTACATGCGGATGTGTGTTAACTTGCTTGTTCTGTCTCCAATTTATTGATTTGCGTGTAGCTGTATGTATGTTGTGTGTGCATGTATGTGAGAGAGAGAGAGAGTCATATTCATTTCCACAGGTTAATCATGCTTAAAAATTATGACGATCATCGTTGTTGTTGTTGTTTGTATTTGTTTTAAGGAAAAAATATACAATTTTTGTTATCTTTGGAAAACAAGAAAAAGAACAAGAAGTTTTCTTTTTGCTGTTCTGCTGCTCTTACCGTTTTGCTGGGTTCGTTGTGAGGACAATAGGCAACTAGAATCAAGACTGGTAATTAATGAGCCTGAAGATGACAGAACACCTCTGAGTGTTTTCCAGCAAGAACAACAAGAACTGATGGAGCAGGTGAATGAGAAAGAAGAAGAAATAGAAGACAGGACATCACAGCTTGATCTTCCACGCTTGTCTGGTCCTGTTACCCAGCATGTAGATGTTGGCCTGCATCAGCAAAAAATCCACAAGCAGGCCTATCATGGCAAGTCATTCATAGGCAACCACCACTGCAACAATATTTGAAGCCAGAGACAATTAAACATGTCTGTGAAAGTGTTGTCAGCAAAACAGCTGAGCTGACTCAAGAGAAAGATATCCTTGTCAGAGCTTGGAGTATATCTAACAGATTCAAAATGCTGAATACATTATTCTCACATATCCACACAAAAATCTCACATAAAAAAAACCATGACTGTGAGTGACATTGGCACGCTGGATAGTGACATCAGAGAGTACATGTCTTTGTTGATGCCCAAAATATTGTGTATGTGAGGACTGTGCGAGCCTTCACTTATCATCACAGTAGCTTGCATGTCTCTATGATAGCAGCAAGAGTTGGGAAGAAATTCAGAATGAGAGGACTTACCCTATTGTAATTCTTTGGTGTAGAATCTTCCATTGGAATTTATGTCTAATTGTCTCATGTTATTTTGGATCTTTGTGGATCAGTTATCTTAACAATTTTAGCAGAGCTGCATTCACTGCTTTTTGATTGGTTTTGATTACATAACTTTGACTGCTGAATAGAGGACAATTGCGTCTGTGTGTGAGAGAGGGAGAGTCAGAAGGGAACTGATGTATGCACTTCCTTTGTGCAGTATACGACTGTACTTTGGTCAGGGGGAGTGCATTTTGCTGCGGCCATTGAGTGGGGATATGGAAGAGATGACAGAGATCATCACACGCTTGACTGCTGTCTCACAAGGCACAGAGGTGAGTCGGGGTGTGTAGCTACCTCCTTGTGTCTGCTTTGTTTATGACTGTAATCTCACAAGGCACCAAGGTAAGGCATGGTCTGTAGATTCCTTTGTGTCTGTTACCATTTGCTGTCCAACAAGGTGCAAAGTAAAGGCAGGTCTGGAGGTACCTCTTTGTGTCTGTCACTGTGTGACTGCTGTCTGACAAGGTGCAGAGCAAAGGCAGGGTCTGGAGGTACCTCTTTGTGTCTGTCACTGTTTGACTGCTGTCTGACAAGGTGCAGAGCAAAGGCAGGGTCTGGAGGTACCTCTTTGTGTCTGTCACTGTTTGACTGCTGTCTCACAAGATGCAGAAGTGAGGCAGAGTCTAAAGATCCCTCTGTGTCAGTCACTCTTTATTTGCTGTCTCACAGTACACAGAGGTAACACAGAGTCTGAAGGTACCTGTGTGTGAGTCATAATTATTGCTGTCGTACAAGGCACAGAGGTAATGCTAAGTCTATAGATACTTCTTTGTGTTCATCTCTATTTAATGCAGAGTTTGTAAATACTTCTTTGTGTCAGTCTTTGTGATGACTTTCTCATAAGGCCTAGAGGTGAGGCATGGTCTGCAGATATCTCTTTGTGTCTGCAACCATTTGACTTCTCTTTTTTTTTTTTGGCTATTTATGTTTGCCTTCTTTAAACGTGTCCTTGGTCAAAGATTTCACCTATCATCTCTAACTGACAAGAGTCTGCTGTTAGGCTTGAAAATTATGGTATGAATCTCAGGGGAATAGTAATAGTCACCAGTGGCATTGCTTTTTTGTTGTTGTGATTTTTGTTGCTTGTTTAGAATTACTTCTTCGAATTGTTTGGAAATTGATTACAAGTAACTTCCAACTGTAAGGTGACCATATCTTCTTGACAGAAAACCCTGGTAGGTTCAGCCATCAAGCAGGGAATTGATCATGATTTTTTTTAATTAATTTATTTATTTTTTTTTTTTTTTTTTATAGAAACAAGGAATAATGAGAGTGAATAAGGGAGGCAGTGAATGTCTGCAAATATTGATCTCAGGAGAAACTTGTATATGCATTACTAATGTCAAAACTGATTTGCATTACTAATGTCAAAACTGATTTCATTACTAATTTCAAAACTGTTTCATTACAGAGTTGAATGTGCTACAGGGTGAATTGTGAAGACTGGAACCAGCCAGTCAAATTCATGCCAGGATTTTCTGTGAAAGTTTGCATACAATACAGCCCTTTCTTATAGTCTCAGACCTGAAAGGAATGACACAGCATCATGTTCCTCATTTTCATCCTTATTGATCATCATTAGAAATAAACTCATTTTCTGTGAACATTTACGCCATGCATGCATCATGACTTGATTCCATATCCATGGTTAGCTTTTGTCAAGGGTATGGTCAAGTTCATGGGCGCTAACATTTGATGGACATGGTGGCACCCTCCAGAGGAAGACACTCAGACACACTGGCTCTGCTACAAAGCAGTCATTGTTGCAATAGGAGTTTTTTTGTAGGTGGTTTCTGTGTCGAATTACATGCAGGCACCACTAAACATCTCTGAAGTGGTCTCCTCTGGTGAGTTGCCTTATAATGACATGAAATTGATTTCATTGGGCTGCCCCACTGGAACCGCAACAGGATGATTCTGGGTATGGTTTTGTAAGTGGTGGCCCAAAGGAGCTGCATGAAAGTAGTGCCGTGTTCAAATCCATTGCGTTTTTAAAACAAACACAGCGTGTAAGAAGAGGCGATGGATCACCTGTGACACAGCATGTGCGCGGGTGTGTATGTCCGTGAGCAAGCGGGAAAGTATAGATGCTGGAGAGTGTGGGTGTGTTTCTGTTTTATGTGTGCATGTCCTGGAACAGTGAGGAATAGAAATGTCTGGAATATGTCTCATCTTAATGATTTTTAATGATAATCACCTCTCTCTCTCTCTCTCTCTCTCTCTCTCTCTCTCTCTCTCTCTCATACGTGCACACATTTATGTATATATAATCAAGAGTGGCTGAGTGTGTACTTTATTTGCACTACCAAAAGAGAAAGATTGAAATTCCCATTTTGGTGTTACACGCATGTTTTTATTGTTTGTAAGTAATTTTAATTTCCAGTGTCACGTTTGTAACTATAAATATGTATGTCTTACTTTTAGGGCAGCGGTCACAAATGTAATTCTCTTGTAACGAGAGATAATAAAGTTGTGGAGATCTGCAAAGTGGCCACCATCACCCTCACTCACGACCAGATTGTTGACTTGCTGCGCACACATCCGCTGTGGTGAAAGTGGTGGTTGTGCCCCCTCTGGAGGACGGGCACCCCAAGGTGAGGCCATTCTGAATGTTGGTTCTGCCTGTTATTCACCATACTGCTTTGTCATGTGTCATAGTAGGTTGGGGTGTTGCTTCAAGCCATTGGTCTTGTCTTCTATAGTCTGTTCATGGGCTAGCAAGCAGCAGGTGTTTATGTTTGAGGTGCTTGCTTCCTATGTCCATTCTCTCTGTCCTTTCTTCCTTCCTGCAGACTTCTTGTTGGTGAGCATTTTGTTTTACTGTTATATACACCTCACACGTCTTGATTTTTTCATGTTTTTATCTGCTTCATGAAGTTGTGTTTTTTGTTGTTAGCTGTGTCCTTTGTTAAGATCATCTTTCTGTATGACCATTTTTTTCTTTATGCTTATCATGATAATAGGGAACATGTAATTACATAGTATTTTCTGTAAATTAATGTTATTCAGTATAATGTGTTTTATGTTGTTGATCTTTGTGTATGTGAGGGACAGTGTGGTGTTTTAAGCTTGTGTGGGCTATTACACTGTGGCTAAAGGGAGAACACCTCAGGCAGTGTTTAGAGCTTGCAGTCTCTGCTCTCTTGCCCATCTCTCCAGTGTATGTGTTAGTGTGTTAAGCACCTGCGGGTTTTTTTTTTGGTGTGAATTCTTTCACTGAAAGTAAACTTGAAGATTTTGTGTGTGTGGTTTGTGCGTGTGTGTTATGTGTGTGTGGTTCATGCATGTGTGTGTGTGTGTGCGCATGTGTGTGTGTCTGTGTGTGTGTATGTGTTTGGATGTGATTGAGTGGGTGAATTAAACTAAGATGGTGATTTGTATTGTTTTATCATGACCAGGGTGGTAATCTCTGTTGTTATGTATGCTGGATGTGCGTGTGTGTGTGTGTGTGTGTGCGTGTGTGTGTGGTGTGTGCGTGTGTGTGTGTGTGTGTGTGTGTGTGTGTGCGTGCGTGCGCGCGCATGCGTGCGTGTTTGCGTATCTGTGTGTGACTATGACAGGGGGTTGATCAGTTTCAACACCCACCTCCCCTTCACCTCCCTGGTGTCTATGCACACCCCCTTCTTCTATCCTGACCAATTGCACTCTCTTTATCATCATCCGTTTGGCCAATCAGCGGCCATGTCTCAGCCTGCCGCAGCTGCCGCTCACCTATGCTAGGTATTGAGTTGCAGAATGAATGTTGCCTTGCTGCCATTTGGTTTGACCCTCACCTCTCCCTACACTTGTTTACACCTGTTTGTGTTGGCTTTTTGTCTGTGGCTTAGCTATGACTCCCATGTGAGGACACACACCTCCGCAGCCTGCACTCTGTGTGTGTGTGTGTGTGTGTGTGTGTGTGTGTGTGTGTGTGTGTGTGTGTGTGCATGTGAGGACACACACTTCTGCAGCCTGCACTGTGTGTGTGTGTGTGTGTTTATGTGTGTGTGTGTGTTTATGTGGGTGTGTGCATATTTATATATGCATGAGCAGTCATATAACCATGATTAAGATGTATGTTCCAGTCATGCTGTAATGTGCTGCCTTGATGTCCATAGAAGGTAGTCTAGTGTTGTTGTGCTGTCGGTATTTTGGTTCAGCGAATGTGGTGGGGAAAGGTGGGATGGTTCAGGTGTAAGTAGGACAAACAAACATATGGAAGGCAAAAAGGGAAATGGCGAACATCCAAGAAATGTGAGACTGTGGCAGATACAAAATCCTGAGAACACCCAAGAATGTGACCGTGGCAGATACAAAATCCTGTATTTATCTGACTACTTGTCATGCTGTCAATCTGCTTTTTATATGACTTCCATAGCTGACGTCATAGACTAAGCTGAAAGTTTTTACCCATTTTATGTACATACTTTTTCAGACGAGAAAAGCGTTCACCATTGATGGTCAGTTGTACAAATGCTAGAATTGCTAGTGTTTGTTTTTTCAGTTGATAGCTGTATTTTGTGAGCGAGTGGGATACATAGACAAGTGCATGAAGGTCAGTTCAGGATCAGCAGTAACTGACAAAGTATAGAATAGAGCCCATTCTCCAGAATTTTCCAGGAATGTGTTTCAAAAATCATTTCTGAAATCCTGAAATCATTGAAAAAATAGTGAATTTCAAACTTGACCTCAATGTTAGGATTTGAACTTTTTTTTTTTATTGGATGGTGATAACATTTTGCTGAAAATGAACTGGTGTCAGAGCAAATACTTGTGGATGATGTTTCCATGGTGACCATAAATTGATTGGTTAGTGAGAAGTAGGAGTTTTTTTCAGTTTAAGTCAAGCTTCCGTCTGTGTCTTGTGGCTCCTGAATTTGAACTACTGTGATTATTATTTTTTGTTTGGATTTCATGTTCAACATTTTTTTTTCCCAACTTTTCAAGGTAAGACTGTTATTTTTTTTTTTTTTTTTTTTTTTTTAACAATTCCAGTGTTTGGTGTGTTCATAATAACCAAACAAATGTAAATAGGACTATCCTCTGTTAGGTGTTATGTTTTGATCAGTTTGATTCTAATCACAAACTGTTAGCATTGTGGCATTAGTCAAAAAGTATATAAAAGTGTACTGAGTGCAAAGTTAATGATTTGCCACTCCTGTTTACGTTGCTAATTGGCTATTATGCTTATATCAGGATAGATAAAAATGAAATTGAAAAAAAGCCAAAATTGTGCATCAGCAACAATTGTAAGCACTGGAGGAGCATTTGGCAGTGGGAACTACCATTGCAATGGGTTAATCACTGAAAAATTTATGTAAATGATATTTTTCTTTATTTCTGTTTTCTGTCTGGAATGTGTTGACGAATGTGCTTGTTGATGTCATGAATACAAAAACATAGGCTTGTTGGTGTGTGCAATTGTTTGCCACACCAACAGTCCACATCACCCATCAGCCAGTTATGTGCATGGAGCGCATGCATTTACTGTGTGTGACATGGGGGATTTTTTGACTCTTTTAACCCTGCTTGTCTCGGCCTTGTGGAATCTTGAGTAAATTCAGCTACATCATTTTGTGTCTTCTCTATCTACCTTATGTTTTGGGGTTGTTGTGTTTGTGAATTTGGACATGACTCAACAGGTATTTTTCTACCCTTACAGTGAAATCGAGCAAATAATTTTTTTAAAAAATGCAGTGGCTACGGAACAGTCTGTAAACGTACTCCTTTCACTTCGATTTGATGTAGTGAAATGTCTGTGTCTGGAACTATTTTCTGTTGGTACATGAAGTTACAGTTGTAAAGGCCCACCGTGTTTTTCACATAGTGATAGGAAACAATTGGAACAGCATGATAGATTACATTAAAAACAAAGATGTACAAGTGGTCATGTCTTTTTTGTTTTCTTATCTTTTTTGACCGAGACTCATGTACAGGCCATTGTAGATACTGCTGCCTTAGGTCTGTAGTTTGGAATATTGTGTTTTAACACTTGTACTGTTTTTGATTTGTATGCATTTGTTACAGCTGCACATACTGCCATGTTGTGTAGGTGTGGGTCATTGTACTGGTTGCTCTAGATCTGCATGTGTGATTCTTTTAGGCACACCAATGCAGATAAAGATCTTTGTAGCACATTGTTGTTTATGTCTGATGCCTCATATCTGTCTTCCCGATTTATTTCAGCATACTCTTGCATACTTTGTTGATTATGAAATAATCAGATGTCTGCAGATTGTAGTCATTGTTCAAAGTGAACCTGCGGAGAGGCTGTTGAAAAGGATCTCTTGAAAATGCCTTACCACTGCCCGTCTCATCCCTCATCCCCAATCCTGTCTCATAATGACTTTAAAGAGTTTACTTGTGGGGATGTATTAAAGGTCTCATGATAGTGACCCTGCCCAGTTCCCCAGGGGGCATCTGTTCATAGTTCAGGTTTTAGGGATTGGTGATAATGTCCTACTTTAAGAAAACCACAAAAGGAACTGTGTAGAGCGGAAGTTCAAAATGGAAGTAAATGTTGGGTTTAAACACACAATGTTGTCGGTTTAAAGACAAAGGTTGGATGAAAGTGTTTTGAAGATGGACTTTCGTTGATTGGTCTGGAAATTGAAAAATGAAATAAGGCAGGGAACAGTTAACAATAAACAGTAACTAATAGGGTAACTTGTGCTCCCATAAGAAAACCTAACACAGAGTAACTTTTATTCAAGACTGGCACAGCCTTTTAAACTTGAATAAAGTCAGACGAATACAAAGACAAACAATCTAATAGTTTTTTTTGCCCACTATTAGATTGTTCATCTTTGTATTAGTCTGACTTTATTCAAGTTTAAAAGGCTGTGCCAGTCTTGAATAAAAGTTACTGTGATGGGAGCAAATGTTACCCTACTTGTTTACTGTTTATTGGTCTGGAAATGTCGGTGAACAAGGGGCTAGCATTGTTGATATTAGTGGAACTTTGCATTCTTTTTGTTGTTGTTGTCAGTTTTTTTTTTTAAAGAGTAATGCCTTTTTTTTTTTTTTTTTTTTAAAGAGAGTGACATGTAGAATATATTGGAGTCTGTGTTCATGATTTCTTTCCCTGCCCACTTCTTCACTAGGGCACATCTGTTCATGAGGGAATGGTAGTCTGTCTGAGAGGGTGTTACATCAATGTAACACAATGCAATGTCTCTATGAGGGATGTTGTAGTCAGTGTGAGGGGTTGTTACAGTGTAAGGGAGTGTTACAGTCTACCTGAGGGAATGTTACAGTATGTGAGGGGGTGTTACAGTTTGTGTGGAGAGGATGTTTGCAGTCCGTAATAGGGATGTCACAGTCTATTTGAATGTATGTTACAGTCTAAGTTAGATAGGTGGGGGTGGGGGGTGGGGTTTACAGTCTGCGATAGAGGTATTACAGTCTATATTATGCTGGTGTCATAATCTGTAAGGGAGGTCTTACAGTCTATGTGATAGGGATGTCACAGACTGAAGGAGGCACTACAGTCTTTGTGATGGATATTACAGTCTGTCAGTGTTGTTACTGTTTTTATGATGCCTTTTTTTATGTCATTGTTGGGGATTATTTGTCTATGTGATTGATGGTTTGTTTTTATTAGTATTATCACTACTCCTTTTGCGAGTTCTTACTTGTGCCAGTCCTCAGAGAAAGACCAAGTTCTTAGTGATTTAGAATTCATGCTATCGTTTTACTCTGTAAGATGACTACCTGGGTGGAACTAACTGAACAGCTGCCAGCTCGGGCTTCATTCTGTTATTTCTCATGTCATTCAGTATATCAGTGACACAGTTTTTCATTCACTTTTTTAAATTTTCACAGAAGGTGCATGCAGTGTATATACTTATCCCTGGCAAAACTGGCTTTCTCGTACAAAAATTAGTGATGGGATTTTATGTGTGCAGAAAATGTTATGCGTGCATTCACGTACAGAATGTTTTGTTTTATAGTGTTATTCTACAGATTTTTTAAGGAAATTGAGTCAGAACCAATGTTAACTCCATGAGAAAAATCCCCCTGCATTGATACCGCTTGGCAGAGATTTGACCTCTGAACACAAGGTCATTAGGATCTGCTACTGTACCATCTGAGTTCCGGGGATTGTTTCAGTCTTTGTTAGCAGTTGTTTGTTTTTCTTTAGGATTGCTTCAGTCTTTTGCAGGAATTTTTAGTATGTTAGGAATTGTTTCAATCTTTGTCAGTGGTTGTAAGTCTTTGTTAGGGATTGTTTCAGTCTTTGTTAGGGATTGTTTCAGTCTTTGTAAGGGGTTGTTTTAATATTTTTCAGTAGTTGTTAGCCTTCACTTGGGATTGTTTCAGTCTTGCAAGTGGTTTTTAACCTTTGTTAGAGGTTGTTCCAATCTTTTTGTATGGATTTTAGTCGTTAGGGATTGTTGCAGTCTTTGTCAGTATTTGTTAGTCTTTGTGGGTGGTGGTGTTGCAATCTTTGTGAATCCACACTGTTGAGCAGTACTATTTCAAATTATGAATTTTTCCTCCTCATTAACATCCTCATTGAAAAATACAAACACCAATCAGTTTTTTTTTTTGAAAATTACAAGATTTTTTACCCTTTTTTAAAAAATATATATATATCTCATTGGAATGGTTCCTGTCGCATGCATCATCCCAGGGCTGTTGCATGTTTTTTGTGAACCTTAGGTAAGTCAGAGATTGGGAAGATGTCATGTCTCCCTTGAGGTCATCATGTTTTGTATTACGGTGTTATGATGTCTGTGCATGAATGTTTGGTGTGTATGAACCAGTCTTGGCAATGGTTTCTCGAAGTTGCCAAGAAAAGGAATACAGTTAAAAAAAAAAATTAAAAAAAAAAAAAGCACTTGACTGTTCGGGAAAGTTTGGATGCTACAAATTATCATAACCAGAATCAGATCTGTCATACACACCCTCTCTCTCTGGTCTATCTCATCTCTGTGGGTGCCTCGCGGGCAGTTCCCCTCACACACACTCAGACACTGGTCTATCTCTCTCTTTATAATGCAGACAAACGTGTGCATGAATGTATGAAAGTGCATGTGTGTGTGTGTGTGTGTGTGTGTGTGTGTGTGTGTGTGTGTGTGTGTGTGTGCATGCGTGCGTGCGTGCGTGCGTGTGTTGGCAAGAGGGAAGAATGCAGATTTAGTATAATTTATTCTTTCTTGTCTTTTCATGGTAGATATTGTTTATTTTGTATTCATTTTTATGATTCAGTGTTTGATTTAAAAAAAATGAAGAATGAGATGGTATTTACATTATGTATTTTGAAGCTTGAAAAGTTCAGTTGTAATTTTCTTATTTCAGGCAAAGTGATTTAAAAAAAGGTATTTTGATAGTAAATTGATTATTTATGAATGTGAAAAAGCTTTGAATATAAATGTTGCCAAGATACAGAAAAGTGACAAGTTGTAGTTTTCTTATTTCGGGCAAAGTGATTTATGAAGAGGTATTTTGATAGTATTATGATTATTTATGAGGAGAAAAAAGCTTTGAATAATTATGTATGATGCCAAGATACAGAAAACTGACGATGACTTTGTCCATAAAGCATTCCTCAGCCTACTTACTGACCATACAACTGACCCGTAACAGAGACCAGCATGTCAGCCAGTGTCTTTTTGACTTTATCATCTTTGTAGGTGACTTTTGTGAACGGCGCAGGGTCCCATTTAAGCAGGGGCACAACAGATGTGTCATCTTACTCTATGAAGCATGTAGTGTTGCTCTCTTTCAGAGGGGATGGCCGGCCATCCATGGCAGGTAGCCGCAGCAGCATCAGCACCCCCACCTCCACCCCGCACTCCTCAAATCCCCCTTCCACCAACACCAACACCATCACCAGTTCCATACCCGCTGCCACAGCCGCTGGTTCCGGCTACTATGATCAGAGCGGAGGTCGCCAAAGCAGCATCACGGTCTCTACTTCCCATGGGTACTCTGACTCCACACTGTCTTCAGGGAGAGGCTCGGATGATGGAAGGGGGTCCTCCTTGTACAGTCACTGCAGGCAAGAGTCGGAACTGTATGGATCTAGTCATGATGGCCATCAGAGCTCAGGAGATGAGCCGCACTCTCGCAGCGCTTCTCACGACAGCTCGGACTTTTCTTTGTCCAGTAAGTCATGTTTGTGGGCATTGAACTTGTGTGTATCAGGGATAGTGAATTCCTCTGGATTTGATGCTTGTGTGTGTTTTGTGATGTTTACAGTGTGTCTTTGTTAGGTCTTCTGATATTCACATTATACCCCATCCATCTCCTTCTGCTTATTTTTCTGTGTCTCTGTGTGTTTGAGTCTTGTTATGTTCAAAACATGTCCAGCATGAACCTATCTTTGCTGTCTGTCTGTTTTCTCAGTTCTCATATTTGGGTTAACCTTTGTGTGTTTGTGCATTTTGATAATCAGTGAGAGAAAATCTGAAAAGATTTCTTGACAACTAGATGTTGAAGAATGCTTGAAGTGTGAATGGCTGGTCAAGACTATGGTTGGTTCGTGAATTGGGGATGATGTCTGTAAACTGGTCATAGATAGTTGCTCCTACTGTACTCTTGTGTCCCTCTGACATTAAGTTCAGCTTTCATGGCTTTGTAGCTGCCAGTGATCGCCTGATGCGCTTGAAGCACAAGTCCACAGCAAAGGTTTGTGAAAGTGACACAGTTACTTCAGGTTAGCGGAACCTTAGTTGATGGTTTTGATCCCCTTTTTTCAGCAACTCGGTTGGCGCACTGGTACTGGTCTGTTGAATGCATTCACACAGGCAGTGAGAGAGTTTTTAAAAAGAAAACAAAGAAAATTGATGCTGTGCAAAAAGAAGAACCAGTGAAATTGGTTTTTGTTGTAGGGCATCAGTCAGTGAGAGGACTCCAAGGGAGGCTTTCGAAATAGGGTAACAGAAAGTGACATATACTGTAGAAATTGAATCCTCTCCTACAAGTTTTTGAACTTTCTGGCACTTTAACAAATTTTCTGTTTTGGGAGAAGGGAGCAAAATCCTGTGCTGATTTGTACATCATCTCAGCTTGAACATCTTTCTTGTCTGTGCATGGACTTTTGCTGAATCTGTGTTACTTGCTGTTTTGCCTTCAAGTATCTGGACTAAGTCAGGTGTATATCTCCTCTGTATACTTTCCCAGATAGTATATCTCTTACCTTAATAAGATATGTCCGAGTCACTGTGTGCATCTCTTCCTAGATTCAAAGTGCTGTGTTTCTTTGTCTGTGGAGGCAGAATATTTCATGTTGCTTTCAGATAGCCTGTTTGTCTGTCAACACAGTTTCATCTACATCAACGACCAATTTTAATGTCTGTCTGACTCTTTGGAATTATGTCAGAAATTTTGTCTGCTGTATGCATTATCATCCTTCTGATACTGTGCATTATCTGCTGCATGTGTTACCATTCTCTGTCACTTTGTGTGTTATCGTTTGTGTGTATTTAATCCTATCCTATCTCCTTGTTAAACGCTTTGTGTTGCATGTTGTCACTGTCTGCGCACTGTTTTGAACTGACTGCTTTGTTTGCCTGTTGGCTTCTCTGTGAATTATCACTCCACCGCCTCCTGTTCATGTGTTCTTCACTCTCTGTGTGTTATCAGCTGTCTGTGTGTCTCCCTGTCCATGCACTCTACGTGGATGAAACTTCCTTCTTTCGGTGACAAAGTCAGTTTTTGAGACGTTTTGCCCAGACAGAAGATTTGTTTTTTATTAAGTAGTTCTTCTTCCTCCTCTTCTTCTTTCTTTTTTTTTTTTTTTGGGGGGGGGGGGGGGGGGGGGGAATTTCTAAAACCTCACAAATGATTGCCTGGACTCTGAGAGCCAAAAAGAAAATGAGTGCAGGAAGTTCAGCCTGTGCTCTGTAGACCCAGAAGATACTTCTCTGTGAGTGGCAATGATAGAACAATGATAGATTACAGTATCACATAGCTGTGCCTACAGTAGTCAGTTGGCTTGATAAAACATGTATGCAGTGTTGGAAGGCAACTCTGTGTCCACAGTTGACTTGATTGCAAAGAATAAATGGATTGGGAAAGGATAAATGAACTCTAAGTACTCTGCACCAACACAGTGGTGTGCGAAGCTTAATTATGCTGGTTTGTATTTATCACTTAGTGTACGGTTTACAGTGCAGAGCTGTAGTATGGATCAAGTGGGAAGAAACAGCTCGAGGAGCATGCTCAAAACCATGAACCCCCTGAAATCTAAGTTTAAACTGATTTGTATTGACATGTGTCTGTTGTCGAGTTGCTCTCTCTTTCTGTCTCTCCTCCCCCACCTTCACCATTTCCACCCCCACCTCCCCATTTCTCTCAGAATTATTTATTTTATTAGAATCTTTGTTCTTATCTGTTTCTTTTATGGATCTATTCATTTGTGTTTAACATTGTGCCATCTGTTTATGTTTAACTTCTATGTGATATCTCGCTGTTAATTCTCATAAAATTCTAAAATTTCACCGTTTTATCTAGCCTCACAGAGGCAAAATGTTTGTCCTGAAAAGTGCTCTTATTTGCTTGAAAATTTGTTCAGTTTCTCTTTCAATTGCAAATTTTCTCCAGCTTCAGGGAGGCGCTGCCATCCTGAATCTGCCCTGCCCCACCCCAGCCCCCAACCCCAACAGGGGCACTGCCCATGTGTCCCACCTTAGGTTTGAACAGCCTCTGGATCTGTGCATTTTAGATTTTAAAAAGATTCAATAGTTTTACCCTAGACTCCTGGTATCTGTTGATAGTCACCTGAGTGATGTATGATGTCTCTCTCTGTCTTTTAATCAACATTGTGCTATTTGGTATTTCTGTTTGTAAGTTGCTTTAAGTGTTATCTGCTGTCTCTATTAGTCAGACATACCATGTTTGCTGTTTGCTGTTTTCTGTGTTTTTTTTTCGTCTTAGTACTAAATATGTTATCTGTTGTTTCTGTCTGTTAGTTGCTGAGAGTGTTATCTACTGTCTCTGTATGTTAGCCACATTGTGTGCTATCTGCTGTTGCTGTCTGCCTGTTAGTTGCTCTCTGAGTGGTATCTACTGTCTCTGTCTATTTGCCACATAATGAGTTATCAGCTGTTTGTGTCCATTAGTCACGTAGTGTGTGATCTGGTGGTATTCCTGTCTGTCTGTATGTGTTAGCTGCTCTGAGTGTAATCTGCTATCTTTGTCAGTCATGCTGTGTGTTATCCGCTGTGTCTCTCTACATTTTAGTTATTTTGTGTTAATCTGCTTTCTTTGTGTACCTGTTGATCGTTCATTGCGTAATCTGTTATATCAGTCTGCCTGTCTTCACAATGTATGTCAGGCAGGCTATCAGTCAGTCAAACACCTATCCATAAATATCACAATAAAGGGACCATGAAGTTGGAGTTTTATTACTACACTCATCAAATCAGCCATAATTCATCCCTCACCTGTCTCTCTGTTTCCATCGTCCTCTCCCCTCTGTTTCCCAGTCTCTGTCTTCCCTGTCTCTGTGTTTCCCTCTCTCACCCCTCTGTTTCCCAGTCCTCTGCCCTGTCTCTATGTTTCCCTCTCTCACCCCTCTGTTTCCCAGTCCCCCCCCTGTGTCTGCCCTGTCTCTATGTTTCCCTCTCTCACCCCCTCTGTTTCCCAGTCCTCTGCCCTGTCTCTATGTTTCCCTCTCTCACCCCTCTGTTTCCCAGTCCCCCTATGCACTGTGTCTATGTTTCCCTCTCTCACCCCTCTGTTTCCCAGTCCCAGTCCTGCCCTGTCTCTATGTTTCCCTCTCTCACCCCCTCTGTTTCCCAGTCCCCCTATGCCTGTCTCTATGTTTCCCTCTCTCACCCCTCTGTTTCCCAGTCCTCTGCCCTGTCTCTATGTTTTCCCTCTCTCACCCCTCTGTTTCCCAGTCCTCTGCCCTGTCTCTATGTTTCCCTCTCCCTCTCACCCCTCTGTTTCCCAGTCCCCCTATGCCCTGTCTCTATGTTTCCCTCTCTCACCCCTCTGTTTCCCAGTCCTCTGCCCTGTCTCTCTGTGTTCCCTCTCTCATCCCTCTGTTTCCCAGTCCTCTGCCCTGTCTCTCTGTTTCCCCTCTCTCACCCCTCTGTTTCTCAGCCACCCCTCTGCCCTGTCTCTATGTTTCCCTCTCTCACCCCTCTGTTTCCCAGTCCCCCTATGCCCTGTCTCTATGTTTCCCTCTCTCACCCCTCTGTTTCCCAGTCCTCTGCCCTGTCTCTCTTGTTTCCCTCTCTCACCCCTCTGTTTCCCAGTCCTCCTCTGCCCTGTCTCTCTGTTTCCCTCTCTCACCCCTCTGTTTCCCAGTCCTCTGCCCTGTCTCTCTGTTCCCTCTCTCACCCCTCTGTTTCCCAGTCCCTCTGCCCTGTCTCTATGTTTCCCTCTCTCACCCCTCTGTTTCCCAGTCCTCTGCCCTGTCTCTATGTTTCCCTCTCTCACCCCTCTGTTTCCCAGTCCTCTGCCCTGTGTCTATGTTTCCCTCTCTCACCCCTCTGTTTCCCAGTCCTCCTGCCCTGTCTCTATGTTTCCCTCTCTCACCCCTCTGTTTCCCAGTCCTCTGCCCTGTCTCTATGTTTCCCTCTCTCACCCCTCTGTTTCTCAGCCACCCCTCTGCCCTGTCTCTATGTTTCCTCTCTCACCCCTCTGTTTCCCAGTCCCCCTATGCACTGTGTCTATGTTGCCCTCTCTCACCCCTCTGTTTCCCAGTCCCTCTGCCCTGTCTCTATGTGTTTTCCCTCTCTCACCCCTCTGTTTCCCAGTCCTCTGCCCTGTCTCTATGTTTCCCTCTCTCACCCCCTGTTTCTCAGCCCCCCTCTGCCCTGTCTCTCTGTTTCCCTCTCTCACCCCTCTGTTTCTCAGCCCCCCTCTGCCCTGTCTCTATGTTTCCCTCTCCACCCTCTGTTTCCCAGTCCCCCCCTATGCACTGTGTCTATGTTTGCCCTCTCTCACCCCTCTGTTTCCCAGTCCTCTGCCCTGTCTCTGTGTTTCCCTCTCTCACCCCTCTGTTTCCCAGTCCTCTGCCCTGTCTCTATGTTTCCCTCTCTCACCCCTCTGTTTCCCAGTCCTCTGCCCTGTCTCTCTGTTTCCCTCTCTCACCCCTCTTTTCCCAGTCCTCTGCCCTGTCTCTCTGTTCCCTCTCTCACCCTCTGTTTCCCAGTCCTCTGCCCTGTCTCTATGTTTCCCTCTCTCACCCCTCTGTTTCCCAGTCCCCCTATGCCCTGTGTCTATGTTGCCCTCTCTCACCCCTCTGTTTCCCAGTCCCCCTCTGCCCTGTCTCTATGTTTTCCCTCTCTCACCCCTCTGTTTTCCCAGTCCTCTGCCCTGTCTCTGTTTCCCACGTGTCTCTCCCCTCTGTTTCCCAGCCCTCC
>JADBJO010024818.1:0-2500 GCA_016801955.1 Conus betulinus
CTGCTTCTCTGCCGCCGTGTCATGCCACAAAAGAAAAGTTGAAAAAAAAAAAACAAAAAAAATTTTTTTTCAAATATCTCGCAGAGAGGAGAGAGAGAGCTAGAGATAGAGAGAGAGAGAGAGCCTTGTCTTCTTCTGGCCTTCCTTTTTACCTGCCCCGTTGAATATCCTAGTTTGCCACAAAGAACGTGAAGCTTTGAGAGAGAGAGAGAGAGAGAGAGAGAGATGAGAGACAGAGACTAAGAGACAAGAGAGAGAGAGACACAGAGAGGACACCAGTTGATACAGAGAGATAGACAGACAGTCTGACCAGACAGACTGAGATGAGATAGATAGAGAGAGAACAGACAGACGACAGACCGACAGAGAGATGTCCCGTCGGAATATATATAATAAATAGATAAATGAGGGGAGAGAGAGACAGAGAGAGAGAGAGAGAGAGAGAGAGAGAGAGAGAGAGAGAGAGAGATAGACAGAGTGAAGACACAGACAGACAGACATGCAGACGGCAGTCGTGTTTGAATATCTTCTATGAAGTGGGAATCTTACTGAGGAATACTTCAATCTGTACAATTCTTTCCTACGAAATAGTTCACCCAAAAACAAGCAGGAACACACCGTCAAATACTTCATTTGGTGATGGTACTTAAATTTATAAACCAACATTTTTATAAAAAAACAAAAAAAGGAATGTTTATCATTTGACTTTCGTATTCTCATGCTCCGTTCATGATATATCAATATTATTGTCTTTTGAGGAGAAAAAATATGCACACACACGCACGCACGGACGCACGCACGCACGCAGCCCCCCCCCCCCCCCCCCCCCCCCCCCACACACACACACACACACACACCACTCACGACACCTTTTTAAGAAGAGATGATGAAGGACGATATGCAATCCCGAGTCCATATGCGCATACTCTCTTGTAAACGATGAAAGGATTTTCCACACAAAGTGCAGTCAGTGGATTCTGCACGAGAGGGCAGAGTGAAAATGATACTTTAATCTCAAACACCCAGGCCAGAAGCAGTCATGGCGTCAGATAATGGCAGCATTCAGAGTTCAAAATAGCGAGAGATGTATGGCTGAACAGAGAAGGTGAACACGGGTCCAAAAGGGCAAAGAAACTAAAATGATCAGCGCAGCACTCAGACGAGAAGGATCCGAAAACCAGACAGACGTTTACGTCATTCAGACGTAAATAATGTGTGATGAAGCCGATGAAGCCTTACACCTGAAAGATTTCGAGTACACGTGAGACTGATGAGCCATGAAACTTGGGGGAGGGGGGGGATGGGTGGGAGTGGGGGTGGTCATATGTGAAGTTTGTTGTCGTTGTTGTTATTTTTCTTTTCGCTTTCTTACATTCAAATTGAAATCTGTCTCTCTGTTTGTCTGACTATCTATCGACCTTTTTGTCTTTCCATTTATCATTTTTTGTTTTTCTTCCTGTCTGTCTCTCTATGGATCTGTTGGTCTACCCATATATCTACCTTTTGTGTCATGAACGAGTGTCTGCCAAGGGTCACTACAATTTAAACTTTCAGGCTAGTTTTGAAATGTTCCAGTTATGCAAACTTAAAAGCTTTAAAAGAATTGCTTGTCAAACACTTGAGCATGGTCTACTGTGCATTACACAAAATGAGAACATTTTTTTACCGGAGGCAATCATAGAAAATGTGTAGCATGTTTGCAGAAGACAATTTATTTTGAGAAAATCTTCATCTACCAAAATCTTCTTCTCTAAAACGGGCCAGACACCCGTCGATCACACCTTGTTGCATTTTCCCACCCATCCCTCCCCCCTCCCCATGCCCCTTTTCCTCCCGTCCAATGCTGCCCGAATCCCCATCCCACCTCTATCACACACACACACACACACACACACACACTGAAGCAAAGAAAATCGAATGCAACACTGAATCTAACAGCCCTCTTTTTTTTCTATAAGAAGCAATACATTTTAGACGATTTTTTTTGTGCCACACAAAGTGCAGTAACTGGAATCTGACTCTGTATGGAATTCTCTGGCTGCAGGCATTCACTGCATCAGTAAGGCAGCATTCAGAGTTCAAAACAGCGCCAGATTCATGGCTGAGCATAGGCCATATTGGCGCCAAACGGGAGGCAATTCAAAGAAACAGAATGATCAGCACAGCACTCAGATGATAATGATAAACAGAATGATCAGCACAGCACTCAGATGATAATGATAAACAGAATGATAAGCACAGCACTCAGATGACAATGATAAACAGAATGATAAGCACAACACTCAGATGATAATGATAAACAGAATGATCAGCACAACACTCAGATGACAATGATAAACAGAATGATAAGCACAACACTCAGATCACAATGATAAACAGAATGATAAGCACAACACTCAGATGACAATGATAAACAGAATGATCAACACAGCACTCAGATGACAATGATAAACAGAATGATCAGCACAGCACTCAGATGATAATGATAAACAGAATGATC
>JADBJO010024818.1:12500-24640 GCA_016801955.1 Conus betulinus
TCAATAAACATGGTAAGCACGGCCTGAGAGGAAGGACGACCCTCCAATAAAAACTGACCTCTTGATATGTTTGTTTTGCCCACAGATACAGTTTGTTGAAGCACAAATTTCCTTCTTAGAGCATCTAGGTTCAGTCGATAAAACATTGAAACGAAATTTTATGTATTGGTGTGTGTAGATTTTGGACGCTTTTGACATTATTATCCATACTGAAAAGTTCGCTAAGAACATAAGGTTCTTCGGACTGTTTCTAAAACGGTCCCAAGCCGTGACTCCTTGTAAAGTGAAGATATGGTTAAGTTGTTGTGAATACATTTCAGTGCCAGTGCCTTTTTTTTAAATATCTTCTTTCATCGAAGTCATTACCCATGATTCCTCAGTGTGAAGGAATCCAAAAGTTAAGTCAGTTCCTTTACATATCAAGATATGAATTTAAATGACAAAATGTCCCTTGAAATGAGATTATGTCCCTTTTAAACAAAATCATCTGAATTCCATTTCCAAACTTTGTGGATTGTAATACTGATGATTGATTCTACGTAGAACTTAAACACTGGAAAGATTGACTGGTGGTAAGTCAATTAGATATTGAAGGCCCTTTGTATAGCTATCATTTCAGCAATGAATATTGATCGATATTTTTTTCAATGAAATATGGATTTTTTACTTCAGTGATGGAATAATAAAAGCAGTCCAGTTTTTTTCCTCTATTTTTTGTCACCATGAGCCAATTGTAAATACTTTAAGATGGTTGGAATATATATATATATATATATATATATATATATATAATATATATATATATAGTGTGTGTGTGTGTGTGTGTGTGTGTGTGTGGTGTGTGTGTGTGGTGTGTGTGCGTGCGTGCGTGCGTGCGTGCGCGGTGCGTGCGTGCGTGCGCGTAGCGCGTGTGTGTGTATGTGTGTGTGGTGACGTGAGTGTGTGAGCGAGAGAGACAGACAGTAAGACAGACAGAGAGAGAGAGAGAAGAGAGAGAAGCCAGAGAGAGAGAGAGAGAGAGAGAGAGAACAGACAGACAGAGAGAGGGGTGGGGGGAGGGGGGGGGGGAGAATGAAATAGAGAGAAAAGGGGGATTCTTAAGATTTTTAGGCCTCTGCCTCATATCATGAAACAGGAAAGGAAAAAAAAAACACAGCAATGACTCTTTTCCCCCTAAACTGACTTCAAACGAAGCCCGAGTGAAACATAGACAATATCGACGACAGTCCCACTGTTCTTTCTCTTTGATAGTGAAACACCATCTCCTGTAAAACAGTATTAGACCATCTAAATAGAGCGGTTGAAATATATAGCTTTAGAGAAACTGCCCCGGCCCCCATCCAGTGAAGCAGCCCTACCGTCATGCAACTTTTGTTTTCTTTTCATCTGCTGACGGTCTGCGAGCTGCATAGAGTCGTACAGACCCATTTGAACAAAGAGCGAAGCAGATCATTTGAGTCGTTTCCAGTGCACAGCTAGTGTGAATGCTGCGAGCTTCTGTGGCCAGGAACGTTGAAAGTAGATGCGTCTCTTTGTCTGTCTTTGTGGTAACTTCTTGTCTGTCTGTCTGTCTGTCTGTCTATCTCCAACCTTGGTACAGAGAGAGAGAGAGAGAGAGAGAGAGAGGAGAGAGAGAGAGAGAGGAGAGAGAGGAGAGCCACAATGGTCGTCATTGATTTTGATCATCAGGTTGGTTCAGAGGCACACGAACGCGATCTTTTGTTGTAACTAAGTGAATTTTTAAATATAGATGTAATACGAACAACTATAATAAACTAAGAATTAAATTGTGGCGATGTTCGTAATGACTGTTAAGACGATAACGACTACAAAATATGACAACGATGATTGCCATGATAACAATGATGTGATGATTGGGGGAATGCTGCAGCAGCGTCTGCTGCTTTTCTGCTACTGCTGCTGATGGGTGATGATGTGGTGATGGGCATGATGATGAGGAGGAGGAGAGGGGCGCAGAAGGAGGAGGAAGGGGACGACGACGAGGAGGAGGTGAACGAGGAGGGAAAGGAGGGTCAGACGATGATGAAAAATGATTAATGATTATGAGGGGATGATGGTGGTGAAATGATGATGACCTTGATAATGATGACAGATTGATGATGATGATGACTATGCAGGAGGTGGTGCATATACATCATTGGTAACATGATATGAAGGTTGTCATATTACAACATTTTTTTTTAAGGGGTTTTGTCCTCTGATGTGAACGAGTGTTCCCCTAGAAAGATTTCACATCAATGGTAAAACACACAATCGAAAAAAAAAGGTAAAGATACACTGCATGTGGTTTTGTGGGTGAAGTGACATTAGTATTCTATGGTTTAAAGATAGAGCCACACACACACCACACACACACCACACACACACACACACACAACACACCACACACACACACACACACATACGCGGGGCGCACGCAGCCAGCCACCACCACACACACACACACACACACACACACACACATAACACACACACACACACACATACGCGCGCGCACGCACGGCAGCCACACACACACACACACACACACGTGCGCGCGCGCGCGCGTGCGAGCGCGCGCGCGCACACACACAAACACACACACACCACACAACACACACACACACACACACATATATATACATACATATTATATATATATATATATATATATAGAGAGAGAAGAGACGAGAGAGAAGAGAGAATAGAAGAGAGAGGAGAGAGAGAGAGACAAGACACACACACAAACACACACACACACACACGTTGTGTAGTAGACAGAGACAGAGGCAGGAGACAGAGATGCCAACCGACAGACAGTTGGAGACTTTAAAGAGAGAGGGAGCGGAGAGAGGGAGAAGGGGCGCATATTGGTATCCAAGGTGGGGGTCTTAGATTGCACTAGTGCCACCGCCCCCTCCCTCTGCCTCTCTCTCTCTCTCCATCTCTGATGCTCTCTCTGTCTCTCTCTCTTCTCTCTCTCTCATCTCTCATCCTCTCTCTCTCTCTCTCTGTATCTACTGTTTCTGTAAGAGAAGAGGACGATGTGGTTACATAGAACAAAAATAAAGGACATGATGATTATAGGACAGTAACTATGAAAAATTATAGAAAAAAATAACTAAAGTAATCTAACTTACGATTATGATATAAAAATGTTCCTTAATGGACTTTCCAAAAGGTGTCTCGTTAATTTTAACAAGAGAAATAACTGGCAACGAATCTAAAAGTCAAACACATTAACATGCCCAGTGTCAGCACTTGGTATAACACCATTCAAAAAAAGGTTTCGTTAGTTCACAATCAAAAATCACATGTTGAACTGAAAGATCCCCACGACATATACACACTTAACAGTCTGGCAATACTTGGTTCGTAGGGAATTACATAAAAGTCTAAAAGCCAGGCTTGAAACCGGTCGGCTAATCGACACAAAGTTTGACAGAGTTTGCTGACGAGGTTTTGATGAGGAACTGTATTGACTCCAGAAATCCCTTTCGATGATATGACTAATTTCCTTGTGTGACAAAGGACAGTCAACCTTAATACTACCTAATATATTCTTTGCTCCCCTTTTTTGCTGCTGCTCTATCTGCTTGATCGTTAAAAAATGAAGGAGGGTGTGCGATGGGGACCCACGAAAATACAACATTAGTACCTTTCATGTAAAGACAGTGCAACATGTACTTAATCTCAAATAATAATTCCTCTCTCTGTGTATTTTTCAAAACAATGCAAACTTTTTAATACTGACTGTGAATCAACACAAAACAGGATATTAAATATTGAGACTGGCAAGGAAATTAAATAATTTTAATGCCATCAGGACAGCAACAAGTTCAGCTGTAAATATGGAATGACCCTTACCTAAATAATATGATTTTTTTCAGCTTTGTAATCTGGAATTACAAAGCCAGATCCCGCACTACCCATCAAGAACTGAGCCGTCGTGTATACTTTCAAATAGTTAGTAAAACTTTTCTTCCATGTCAATTTTGACAGATGCTGCTAAACACATGCGGCGACATCGCTTTATTTAGATCAAAAGAAAAAATGTTAACTTTTTACTTCCGTGTTAGTTCCCAGGGGGGTACCGGGCGGGGGCAACCCAGTACGCGAGGCGCTAACCCGTCCCTCGTGGTGGGTTAATCTTTGATGAATTAAAAACGTCTGAAACATATGAACGAAGCGTCTCTAAATTTTTTTTTTTTCTGTGCATTTTTCGAAAAATCAATGTCGGATCGTGTATTTTAAACTCTTCAAGGTCGTCCACGGCAATCCGTCTCACTACATATTTTACAGAACTTATTTTCCTTTCCTTCATCAAGTGGCAAAAGGCCTGCTATCTTTATAAACTTCAGAGGACTTAGTGTGCACAGGTACACCCAGGGACAACTTTACAGCTTTACTGTCAATTCTTTGAAGTTTCTTTAAATGCGATCGCGGAGCTGAAAAGAATACCTCCTGTCCGTAAGTCAATCTTGATCGTACAAGACTGGTTGCTAAAATGCAACAAAACTTTGGGATCCTGTCCCCATGGAGAGTGACTGACAATTTTTAGAAAATTCAAACTTTTAACCGCTTTAGTACTACTATCGAGTCTATATGTTTTTTTTTCCAGTTTAGTTTTGGTGTAAGTAGGACGACGCCTAAAAATTTTACTTCAAGTTTATAAAAAATTTCCCGTCCTCCCAGAAAGAATATAGGCAAGTTACTTGGGTTATATCCATTGTTAAAGAGAACCATGTGTCTTTTCAACAGAGAATTGAAAAGCGTTCAAATGCATATAACTATTTAATTTATCCAGCTCGTTCTGAAAGAGCTTCTGAATATAATTTATGTGACGTAAATTTGTTCTTTTCTTGCAATGTCATCAGCATATTGAGCTACCTTGGTATATGATGAAAAACATGCACATAAGTCATATAGCATTACGTTGAATAACAAAGGGGAGATATATAGAACCTTGTGGAATTCCCATATCTATAGATCTTGAGGATGATAAAGTCACACCAACTTTGGTCATTATATGTCTCCCACTTAAAAAGGATTTCACATAATTGTAGACGTGACCAGAAAGACAATTTGTTTTAAATTTATACAGTAGTCGGCTGTGCCACACTCTATCGTAAGCTTTAGTAAGATCAAAGAAGGAAGCAAGGAGACTTTTACGTTTAGAAAAAGAGGGCCACAGATGGAGCTGGTGGTCCCCATGAGAGGGTTTCATTTTCTCTTCCTCTGGACACAAAGGAAGCGGGGGGGGCCAGCCCACGGGAATCCTCATCACAGCACACACAGGCCCAGCGCTAAAGCTTAAATGTCAGTTGAAACTGAGAGGTCACGAGGGTTACGCCTTACCTCATTCAATCCCGGAAGATCTCTCTCGGCATTTCAGCCAATCACTGAGAAGCGAGTGGCATTTCAGCCAATCACTGAGAAGCGAGTGGGTCTTCGTCTGTCGGACTCTGTTCTTCTTGAGTGTCGTGGCAGGAGCTCTGGAAGTCTCTGGCATTTTGTTCCTGCACTATCGCTTCACCTGTGACACTTCCAAGCTGGCTGGGCTACCAATGGACGTTAGAGGTGGTGGTGGTTGTCGTTGATGTGGTAAAATGGTTGACGGAAGACGGGAGGATTTGTTTGAGTGTTTTTTGGATTTTGCCTGTAAAGATTGCAATAAGCACCCGTTCAAACCAGAAGGACGTTTCTGTGTACACACACCACACACACACACACACACACACCACACACACACACACACACACCACACACACACACACAGAACACAGAGAGACATGAGGGAGAGAGGACGGGAGAACAGAGGAGAGAGAGAGAAGAGAGAGAGAGAGAGAGACTAGAGAGGGTGAGAGAAGAGAGAGAGAGAGAGAGAGGAGGAGAGAGAGCGGAGAGAGAGTTTAGGTTTTGACCAACATATTTCATTAATTCTTATTAATCTATCTATTATTGCATTTGCTCGTTCATCAATCTATGTATGTATGTACTAATTATCTATTTTTGCTTATTTATGTGTTTATGTTCGTTGTTTTATCTATTCATTTATTGATCTATTTATTCATGTGATTATTTGACCAAGTCACGTTTGTCTATACGTGAGTACTTCTGTGATATCTGTGGTCTAATAGCCTAGTAGACGGGGTTTAGCACATACACAGTGGCGATTCCTTGACTAAACTGAAACTGAAAGTGCTTACGATCTAAGAAAAAAAAGCATCATGGCCACAAATAAAGCACACTATTAGAACACATTTACTTTGTGGCTTTTAGTATTGAACATAATTTTCATATTTTATCTTAGATATTTTTTACAGACGATAGAATTGTGACTGTCACTGCATTGTTCTTTCATTTTGGGCCACAACACACTGCTAGATCATTTCTCCGTCATCTTGACCACAATACTGCTGATCATTTGTCTTTCATCATCTTGACCACAATACTTCTGATCGATCTTGGTCACAACGCTGCTGATCATTTGTCTTTCATCTTGACCACAATACTGCTGATCTGATCATTGTCTTTCATCTTGGCCACAATACTGCTGATCATTTGTCTTTCATCTTGGCCACAATACTGCTGATCATTTGTCTTTCATCTTGGCCACAATACTGCTGATCATTTGTCTTTCATCTTGGCCACAAAACACTGCTGATCATTTGTCTTTCATTCTTGGCCACAATAACTGCTGCTCATTTGTCGTTCATCTTGGCCACAATACTGATGCGCATTTGTCTTTTCATCTTGGCCACAATACTGCTGATCATTTTGTCTTTCATCTTGGCCACAATACTGCTGATCGAACGCACCTTATTTTAGCTGTGTGTTGTGGGCGGGTATCCATGACACACGACGGTTTCACTGAACCCCCTGTTTTATATGTCAACGTAGGATGAGAAATGAAGACGGGGGAAACCGCCAAGCAACAAATGACTGGAGTGCCAGTGGATGCTGAACGGTGCCACCTTTCGCACACTGAAACACTGCCATGTGTGCTCAGGTAGCAGCAACGTCGTTGTCCCATGTGCCTGCCGCAACAGTCGTCATTTACTCAGACATCGCCAAGTGTACTGACCTCCGTGAATAAGGGACGTCCTGCTCCTTTGGAACTGTCGGTTTGGCTGAGCCATGTCTGCTCATCTATATGAATGGTGTTATACTGTAGACAAGTCTAAGCACAATTGTACACGTAACAGATATACTTATCAAGAAGACAAATCAGGAAAAAAATAAGTTTAAAAAATAAGTTTAAAAGGATAGGGAGAGGAAACTAACGCAAATACAGACCATGCCCATCAGCCATTACAACGTAAAGCACGTTTTCTCCTCGCTCAGGAAAGCAGGTAAACACTGATTTCTTGAGAAAAGACTGAATTTGAAAACGCAATTATATTCGGGCTTTGGACAATCAAGATAAACGAAATGTGTTTGACAGCATGACAGGATTGTAATGTACGCTTACTTTCACGATATATCCCAGCGCCAGCCAGGCCCGAGAGATATAAACACCTGCAGTGTTCGTCAGGAAATTTGAGCAACACTCTCAGAGATACATCCATGAAGTGGATGAAACTCGACTGTGTGGTCCCAGTCTTCTAATTGAGCCCGTAGCAAACTCAACCCCCGGGTAGGAGCTGGTCGGAGCAGAGATCCCACATGGCTCTAGTAAGAATCGAACCTACGACCTCCCAGCCGGGAGTCCGCGACGCTAACCACTTCGCCACGGCGACTGGTTGTTGATTATTTTTCTTGCTCATCTTTTTGCCTAGGTGTGGCTTCCTGTGTTTTCGCATGCATTTTTTTCCTTCCCTAATCTCTTTGTCTATGTTAAGTTGTCTGTTCTTCTCTTACCACTCATATTCTTGCCTAAGTCTGTTTTTTTACTCTCCTATTGTTATCTTTTTTCATACTTTTTAAGCCTGAACTGGGCTCTTCTTTCATTTTTTTTGTTTGTCTGTCTGTCTGTCTGTCTGTCTTTCTCTCTCTCTCTCTCCTCTCTCTCTCTCTCTCTCACACACACACACACACACACACACACACACACACAGACGCATGCATGCACAGAGGGCAAATGCACAGAACATTTTTTTAAAAAATGACTAGGCTAATGCAATGTTCACAAGCATACAGAGGGAGGGAGGCAGAGAGGGGAGGGGAAGCAGAGAGAGAGAGGAGAGAGAGAGACAGAGAGAGAGAGAGAGAGAGACAGAGAGAGGGAGAAGCAGAGAGAGACAAAGACAGAGAGAGGAGAGCGAGTGAGAGAGAGAGACAGAGAGGAACAAAGAGAGAGAGAGAGAGAGCAGAGAGACAGAGAGAGAGAGAGAGAGACAGAGAGAGACAGAGACAGAGAGACAGACAGAGAGACAGAGACAGACAGAGACAGAGAGACAGAGAGAGGCAAGGATACAGATAGGAACAGACAGACAGAGACACAAACCAGACAGATAGGCAGATTCAAAGAGCTCCTGCCAACATTGCTTCTGTAATTCCATGCACACCTGCATCTGGTTCTCTATACACCTGCATCTAGTTCTCTATATACACCTGCATCTGGTTCTCTATACACCTGCATCTGGTCCTCTGTACATGCAAGCCGTCTTGGCCCCTGGTGAACATTACAACGCCCAATGCCAAATTATTCAGTATCATGCTCTGGACGTTACCTCTGCACTTTAAAGCCAACGCCAGACAACTTCTGACCGTGACTTGGAAGCTGCCAAAAAAGTGCCCAGCACTTGCACGAAGTAATCTAGTCTTTGTTCGTTGCTCACAGTGTTCTGATAGAGAATCGTAACCAGCAGACATCAACAGATGAAAAGAGAACCAGTTTTTTGCCTGGCAAGAAAGCTGGTTCTCTTAATCACATTATGATATTCTCTGAGTATATGTGGAAGCATACAAAGAGAGAGAGAGAGAGAGAGAGAGAGAGAGAGAGAGAGACAGAGACAGAGAGACAGACAGACAGACAGACAGAGACAGACAGACAGACAGAGTAGATCACACACCAGCTAGGTAGATTCAAAAGAAACAGCTGCAGACACATTTCTGCAATTACATGCACAGTTGCAAGACGGTTTACTGTACAGTCAAAACATCCATTGTCTCCACCAACCACTAAATCAACAATGCCAGATTACCCCAGTGTCAGGCATTGCACGTTACCCTGCACTTAGACCCAACATCAGAAAAGCTTCCTACGTTTGTGTGACTTGGAACCAGACACATGCACAAAAGGCCCAGTGCATGTATCAGCATCACCAAATGATCTGCTGTGTTCTTTGCTCACAGCGTTTGCTATTGTAAACAGCAGCGTAACATGAAGGCATCAACTGATGAAAAGAGAACCAAAGTTGTGTGACAGACAACCTGGTTCCATGGATGGAATGAACGATAGCCTCTGGCTGTATGTTTTTTTCTTTTGTGCCGTGCAAGTATACAAAGGTAAATGCTGAGAGAGAGAGAGAGAGAGAGAGAGAGAGAGAGAGAGAGAGAGAGGAGACAGACAGACAGACAGACAGAGACAGACAGACAGACAGACAGACAGACAGACAGACAGACAGACAGAGACAGATAGTGCACACCAGCTTGGTTGGAAAAAAGACAGCTGACATGCTTCTGTAGTTCCATGCACACTTGCAAGCCGGTGCATTGTGCTTCCAAGCCATCGTGACTTCCAGTGAACAAATTTTAAGAGGTATCTGGTTAAAAAAAAAAAAAAAAAAAACAACCTTCGCTCCAGACGAATTACAAGATAAAAACACACGCGTTTTGACCTCTTAGGTCTTCTCCAGGCAAGATAAACAACACACAGGACAACGAAAATGAAGATCGAGCAATCACACATATCTTGTCAAATTCGGCGCTAGGTGGGCGTTCAGCTTGTGCTTACAGTCACTCCCAGTAGTGAACATTAAACCCCACTATGCCCAATTATCCTGTGTCATACGCTGGACGTGATCTCTGTAGTGAAAGCTAGCATCAGACAGCTTCCTACGCCTGTGACTTGGAAACGGCCACAGAAAATGCCAAGCACATGTACCAACAAGACGGAATTTCTGCAATGCTGATTGTATATGTACCTGCAAAACAGAAGTATCTGCAATGCCGATTGTTCACAGTGTTCTCAAAGAGCAGCGTAGCGTGTAGAAATCAACGGATATAACGGGAACCAAACTTGAAGAGAGAGTGAGGGAGGGAGAGAAAGACAGACAGACAGATAAACAGACAGACACACAGGCAGACAGACAGACTAACAGATAGAGACAGAGAGACAGACAAACAGACGGGCAGGCAGGTGGACAGACAGAAATATTGACAGAAATGCAGACAGACAATTACTAGATAGGAAAATTAAACGAAGCGTGTGCTTACATGTTTCTGTACTTCTATATACACTTACATCTGGTCTATTGTACACACCCAAGTCGTTTTGGCTTCCAGTGGACACTGAACACACGATGCCAAATTACCTTGTCTCATGCGTTGGACGTTACCTCTACGTTTAAACCCAACATCAAACAGATTCCTCTGTTTGTGTCTAGGTACTGGAAACACACACACACACACACACACACACACACACACACACACACACACACACACACACACACACACACACACACACAGCCTGGTGCGTGTAGTGGCACCATGCTATGGTCTGCTTCCCCCTATGCTCACAGAGTTCTGAAAGAGCAGCTTAGTATGCTGACATCAAAGGATGACAGACAGCGAGTCGCGTGAAGGGAAAGCTGGTACTGTGGATGCGATAAACGTTTTCCCTGGCAACAAATCTTCTTTGGGTCCGGTTATGTTTTTTGTAGCTTATCACTGTTCAGGAAGTAACATCTAGTTTCCTGTACCTAAAGTGCGACAGAAAGGGAACATCAACCTGGATTTTTTTTTTCATGTTTTGTAGAAAATACGTTTTTTTTTTTTTTTTTTATTTTAAACGGAAAAATTCGTGATGATTTTCAGTCCTCAGTGTGATATTTATTGCCTCTTTCTTTCTTCTTTCTGTCTCTTTTCTTCTTCTTTTTTTTTTTTTCTCTTTTGATGAGTTCCCCATCATGATGACAATGGTTATGACGACGGCAACGATGATGATGAAGTTGTGCTTGTTGTTGTTGCAGTCGCTGGTATTACCAATATTGCTACAGCAACCACAGCAACAACAACAACGACTACTATGACTACCACTACTACTACCGCTGCTGCTGCTATTACAACAACAACTACTATTACCATCACCACCACAACTACCACCACCATTATCATCAACTTCATCATTATCAAAGTTATCAGCATCATCGTCATCATCATCTCATCATCACCCATCGTTCTACTCGTTATATATGTTTATTATTGTTGTTCATTGTGTTTGTAATGGTTTAAAAGTGGCCGATGCTAAATGGCTAGAGCGTGTGCATCGCCATCATCATCTTATCATCACCATTGTTTTACTTGTTTATATGTTTATTATTGTTGTTCATTGTGTTTGCAATGGTTTCAAGATGGCCCGATGTTAAATGGTTAGAGTGTGTGCCTGCTAAGGCAATGAGTGTCGGTTCGAATCACCTGTTTTTGGTTTTTTTTTTTTTTTTTTTTTTGCTTCAAAACGTCTCTTTCACCCAGCGGTAAATAGGGACATGATTCACTTCAGGGACATTAGAGGCGGCAGAAGGACGGCAACAGGCTAAGGTTTCTATCCTGCTGAACTGCAGACGATGTGAATTTGTGATCGACAGTCACTACCGTTTGGGAGGTTAAAATTAAACCCCATCCCCTTTTTACACACACACACACACACACACACACACCACACACCACACACACACACCACACACACACACACACACACGCACACACACACACATTCACACACACACACATACACACACACACACACACACACACACACACACACCACACACACACACACACACACGTGTGTGTGTGTGTGCGTGCGTGCGTGTGCGTGCGTGCGTGCGTGCGTGCGTGCGTGCGTGCGTGCGTGCGTGCGTGCGTGTGTGTGTGTGTGTGTGTGTAAAACATACATACAAAAAAGGAGTAAATTCTCACACATATTTCATTATCCTGTGCCTAAAAACTGATCCACACCTCTCCTTCTC
>JADBJO010024819.1:0-22500 GCA_016801955.1 Conus betulinus
TCAGACTTCGATATCTTTGAAAAGTTCCTTTCCAAATTTGTTAAGAATACGCTTTCAACAATCTGTCAGGATCATATGCATCAGAATTGGCTTATTTCGTGACATAATGCATGTAATATTATTTTCCATCTTACGATTGTCATTTATGCTTTCCTTATCCAGGCGATTTTTAAAGGAGCTGGATATACATTTTTCAGGTCGGGTACACCTATTCCTCCCTGTTATTTGGTATTATGTATTATTATTTTCTTTAAATTGTATCATTTTTGTTGTTCCGAACAAATTTGAGACACATATTCTGTAAGAACAATCTGGGAGTCAAGAGTATTTGGTAAAACGATCCACAGGTACACCAATTTTGATAGCACTAAATGATTTGACACAGGCTACTCTACCTAATGGTGTTATTATTCTTTTTGTCCATATTTTGAACAAGTTTGGACTTCTGAAACACTTCTCTTTCATTTAATGTTGGGGGGTCCTTCCGATAGACTATTCGTAAACCCAGCCCTATGATTTTAAATTTTGAGGGTTCCATTCCGTTTTAATAACAGGCTAAACGTGTTTTCGTGGAGGTTTTTTTTTTTTGTTTATATCTAACAAAATATTAAGCGTGTTTTCACAGTTCAATCTAAGTCCAGCTATTTGCTCAATTCCATAAAGATTCGTAATAACTGTTTCATATGATTCTTATCTCCATTTCTAAACCGTAAAGGTAAAACTTGCAATTTTCAACTAGCTTAGATTTTTACCATGCAGACGAAGGGAAGGGGGAGGTGGGGAGGGGGGGGGGGGGGGGTACAAATTCATTTGTAGACCATGAACCAACAAACAAACAACAAACAAACAAACGACAAAATCCTCTGCTTAGGTCACCATCATAAACCAGACCAGGTTGAGACATTATTCTCTCTTGTGCTTTAACAAACAAACAACAAACAAACAAAGGACAAAGAGAAATAGCAAAAAGGAAATAAAAAATAACCAACCTACACCAACAAGCAAACAAAAATGAAAAAAGCAGTAATTGCCCTCCCCTCCCCCTTCCCCAGTGTAGGTGTTATAAACACATTTGCAAACCATTTCAGCAGACAATCATCAGGCACAAATGCAGTCTCTAACAATTCTGCATGAACTGCTATATTTTCAGTTTCTAACCAATGATTATCGTTTTAATCCCATCATAGTGTAATTGTATTATCTTCAAGAGACGTTCATTTTCCTTGAGCTGTTCCGCATTATCCATGATGTGAATTGTACTTGTCAGCACATGGAATGAAAGAGACTCGTCGACTATGCATATACGCCTCTGCCTCTGTCTCTGCCTCTGTCTCCATTTCGGTCTCTGTCTGTCTCTGTCTGTCTGCGTTCTGCCTGCCTGCCTGCCTGTCTGTCTGCCTGCCTGTCTGCCTGTCTGCATCTCTCTCTCTCTCTCGCTCTCTCGCATCCTCTCCTATCTCTCCCTCTCTCCTCTCTCCTCTATCTCTCTGGGTGCTCCCGCGGTACGGTACACGAAGTTTGAGTGACGCGCTTTTTTTTTTTTCCTGAGGTCTGTGATTTTACTTTGGTTTTCTGCTAGTTGTAGGCATGGTGTTTGTGGTCGACAGTTTGGCAGTGACTGTTGTGAGTAAGTATGCCGTCTGCATCGCTGACATTGAGGTATGTGTGCGGCCTATTTGCTCATATATTTGGGGTTTTATGTTGAAATGGATAAAAACATAAAGCCACCATGATATATCGGTGTTGGTGGATGAGGTCGCGAATGGACGGAGTCTCCTTCAGGTCGGTTACTGGTTCTTATTGTGCTACGGGACATTTGCTCCAACGCTGTGGAGAGCGTAGAACAGAATCCATGATCCTCCTCTGCTAAGCCAGACAGTAACGTCCGGCAAACCCGTTCTGCCTCCTGTTTGCCTCAGAGTTACTTCCGCCGGCAATTATACTCGGAAGATGCTGTGGCCATTGTGAGCAATCAGCATCCTGCAAAATTTGATCGACTGAGTGGAGGACATTAAAAGGCGTCAAAAAAAGGTGTGCGAATCTACAAGGTGAAATGACTGGTGTGTAAAGCAAGAAATGGCTGCCTTGATGCAGGATAATGACAGGTGAAGGGAAGGAAAACATAGACTCATTTGCCAGAGTGGAATCTTTGGACAGGAAGGTAGACAAACTGGAAGTGAGGTCGAAAAGGAAAACATCATAATACATCCCCCCCCCGGTGGTCCTCGTAAATGATAATGAGCCATGGCAACATGTCAAGCGCTGGTCACACGATATGATTACGGCTAAATGGAAAACTTCCGGACGATATTCTTTTCGAATCGTGGTGCATCGCGGAACTCAAAGTCAAAACTCGCCAATAGTGCAAGACACCACATTCTTTTAAAGAGGAAGAAACGGTTTTGCTTGCGAAGAAAAAACTAAAAGGAACTGGGGTATTGGTGAAGACTTTTCCTTTTCGAGTTAGGGAGATCATAAGAAAGCTCGCTTTCCACAACCTGAAATCGCCAGATCACAGGGCATGAAAGTAGTCCGTGATTGTGATCACCTTGTGATCTACAGCCATAGGCTTGGTCTGCATGGCCAGCTGAACAATCTGATAGAAATCAAATAGGATTCAGGCCGTCCCGATACGAGGAATTTGTCCTGTTATCAGAGTCGGTGGAGGGAGTCGGAAATGTCAGCCATCATTTGCACCGATGTGCTGTTTCCAAATTCACGTGGGGTCACTGTTAACTGGGGCAGGTGAACGATTGCTGACATTAAAGCAGACAGGTGATGAAAATCCCGTGAGGCTGTCACTGCCATTCGGTTGTGGACCGAAAAGTGTTAGCACACACCGTCACACAGTAGCCAGTGTGTTAAATGTGGATTCTGTGTTGTGACCGTAATGTTTTGAGTGATGCCTCTTCGATCCCACATAGTGATTGAAGCAATCTGATGTAACACATGTAAGCTCGAAAGATTTGCGAAGGATTTAAAGAAACAAAATAATGTTTTAGATGAGAAAATGTGTGGATCGTTGAGGGATGAGTGTGGTGATAAGAGTCAAATGCATGTTGACGAAATAAAGAAAAGGGTTCGAATGTGGCGGTGACAACTGGCGGACAAAAAGTGGCGATGACTGTGTGTTTTGGAATGGAATCATCCAATAGTGAATGACTGTGTGAATGATAAAAATGATAGTAGTTATGTGATTGCGCAAAGAAATTTGCAGTGTGGGTGACTCTGATTTAAGGTGTATCCAAAAGCAATAGAGACACTGTTGTCACCGTCTATTTTCTACGCCCACACATAGTTTAAAGGACAGCGGACTGACCCTAAGACTAAAAATTGATTCTAGACTGCGATCAAAACAAGACCATGGGGTGGTGATTGTACTACTAGATATTTGATAAACACAAAAACGAAAGTTTCCGAAAGAAGCTGCATGGATTGCAAACCAAAAACACCAACACAGACACACACACACACAACACACAGCCCACACACACACGCACACGCAAACACACCCCACACACACCCGTGCACAGCACAGGCGGAAAAATTCATGATGCTGTAAATGTGGGTCGTCGTGTGCCAAGATGACAGTGAATTCGTCTAATAAGATAAAGAGTGTAGCCACATTAATATAAAAAATAATGTGGCCATAAAACGTTCTGAACAAATTTGTAAAATTTGTAGCATTTTCATTGGTATATAGGTGGATTATTTCAAAAACGTAGATAATGGATATTTTGTCCAGTTTGGTTCTTCCTTTGACTTTTCTGTTGTTTGGTGGAAATGTTTGCAGAGTCGTTTCAGTCCACCTTGTTTCAGACTATGAATTAGTTGTAAAGCCAGCTGTAAAATTACGAGACCAGGGGACTGGCTTCGGAGAATTAGTTTGTATTGCACATAGAAGTCTTGTCCTGTATTTGTACCAGTGGGTTGTGACAGTCTGTATACAATGTTTGTTTAGATTTGACAAAGACTTTTTTTAACTCTTATATTCTGTCCTCACGTGAGTGTACTTATGTACCTCCAGAAAATCGCACCTTTCTGCTACACTGAGTGGCTTTGCTTATGGCATCGAAAGTTGGATGAATGTATGTAAAACAAGCTGGCTTCCGTCAATATACTGAACTACTCTTGTGGTTATATGATACCAGGTATTGTAAATGATGACAATGTTTATACTATTTCAAGACAGCAGACAGTAGATCGCGAGATAAGGTATTAAATATATATGGGCAAAAAACAAACGTTTAGCATGTGCACTGTGCTAGGATGTACAACTACGAACGGAGTATGTAATGGCGATCTCGAAGGTCGTTTCATGTACATTTCGGATGTGGGAAAAGTGTAAGATTCAGTCGCTCAAGATCACAAGGCCAGACAGAAGCGTGCATCCCTTGTTTTTATTCGATCTCTCTTCCCATAAGTGTTTATGTGTCTTATTAGCATGAGGGAGCTTACGAAAGGTATGCGAAATACTTGCCTTAGATCGATAGCTAATTCGTCTGCTAAGGTAAGCTTATCCTACAACTCCCTTCTTTTTTTCCGAGTGGGAATGTCTTCACACAAAATGTCCAAGGATTATTTGGTTGCGATAACAAATTTTCAGTCTCTTCCAGTCCATTTTGTTTTTCTTTTTCGTCTTCTTTTCCTCCGCCTATGCTTTTTGTTTTGTTTTTGTTTACTCTAAAAAATGGTACCTTGCAGAACTAAAATCATTTACTGACTTTAAAAAAGGAGATAATTAATTTTGGCAAAATGTTGTGTTCCGCAGTTATAAGTGTGATGATTTCCTACAGATGAAGTCGCTGTGGCTTCTCTTCTTTATTGTTCTCTGGGATCTGCAGAGTGTTTTTGTGTGCCTGGGGAAGCAGAAGTTGGATCAAGGGTTGGCGATGGAAGAAGGGATTGTTGAGGTGTAGCTGTAGGAGGATTTCTTCGTGGTGATCTTTGTGGTGATGAAGGCAAGAGTGGTGTAGATGAATCTTCAGCCACGGTGAGTATATTTCTCAGGAACTGCGAGTTATCTGAAGTTGCTGGCAAGGTGTGTCCTGTTGTGTCTGATTGGGCCGTTTCCAGTCAGGACAATGTAGGAACCGGGTTGTGGTGTCTCGCCATGAGTTTCTCCTGATTTTTTTCATGCCTTTGATAAGATGGTTGTCACCTGGTTTCAGAGGTGCTGCTTCTCTGGCAGCATGGCGTTTGCTGAATTTGGCCCTCACAACGATCGTGTTTTTTTGCGTGCACAAAATAAAGATCAAATGCATGTACACGTTCATCAAACTGGATAGTGTTTTCATTGATTTTTCATGGTCGACATCATATCGTCTGCAATCTCTCCTATTGTGTATAAAATACACTGGCCTGTTCTTTATGACTTTATTTTGTCAAATCTGACCCAGTTCGATATCGTTGGAAAACGTTTGCTTCCATTTCGGCCAGCTAGCTGCCGTCGTCGTCGATGCTTGTGGTGTTTGGTAAGTGATTGGGCGTTGTACAGCTTTGTTGGACCTTTCTTTCATGTTTTGTTTGACAGGATTTGAGATTTAGTGGGCGCTGCCACCATGTAAGGTTCAGTCGCTCAAGATCACAAGAAGCGTGTAACCGTTTGTTCATTCGGTCTCTCTCCCAGAAGTCATTGCGTATCTCATTTGCATGAGGGGGAGCTTATGAAAGTATGCCAATTACTTTCCCTTAGATCTATAGCTGAATCGTCTGCTAAGGTAAGTTGTCCTACAGAGAGCAGTGTGATTGACTATTTTCTTGTGTCTACATTTTTTTTGTAACTAACGTGCAAAAAGATGACTCTTGTGTGCTGGGAAGATATGATTCTGATCATTTACCACTGGTATTGTGTATTGAAATGCCAAATGAACAGTCACATACGAGTTCTGCCCCCTAATGTAAATGTACTATGAGGAAAATTATACCTACAAGTAAAAAAAAAAAAAACAGAACTGGTTTGATCTAGAATTCAGGGTAGCAAAATGTAAACTACATAGATCATTTTAGAATGTTTCTGAAAACAAACGATAAAGATTATAGAATATTGTTCTGTATGGCGCGAAGGGAACGTAAACATTTAAATGAAGAGAATACAGAAGGAGCATAAAGATCTCCTATTGAACGATGTTCTGTCTTCCATAATGATCAGCATTTTTTTTTTAACTATATACAACATTTTCGAAAAAAGAAACTACAACCTGCAGATGGTATTCCGGTTGCAAGACTGGTTCTTAGATTAACACACTCACACCACACACACACACAGACACACAACACACACACCACACACACACACACACACCACACACTTTTTTTGTAAGGACGATGAGGAATGCACTGAGACTGACACTGCAAAAAATCATGAAGAAAAAATGGACATACCAATATTCAATTGGGAAATATTAACAACAATTACGAAATTAAAGAAAGCTAAACTCTGGCAGCCCTGGTGAGGGGATTTTTTTTCAAAATGTTCTGGGGCGACTGTTTTAAGATTTTTAGTTAATCATCGTATTATCTTTATGACCACATTATTTATCCAGATGACTGGAAATAATTCATAATAGCACCTTTTGTTAAAGAACAAGGGGAGAGAAAATGACGTAAGTAATTCTAAAGGTATCTCTGTGCAATTGCGTAGTAAACTCTACAGCTGTTTTTATAATACTAGACTACATGAATAAATATATCAGATAACATAACATGAGAGCCTCAAGCAGATTTAAACAAGAAAAAGGTTTATTTCACTATTGATCAGGGGGCCGGAATAGCTCAGTGGTAGAACGCCGGACTCGTAACCCTGGGTTGGGGGTTCGAATCTCCACAGAGCCGTTTTGGTACAGGGGATTTTTCCCTCAGAGTTACATTGGTTCTGACTCCATTTTCCCATACAGTCTTTGAATGGGAGACTATAAACTGAGGTTCTGTGTGTGAACACACGCATAACATCTAGCACACAGTAAAATCCCATCACCAACTTTCAGAAGAAGAAGGCAGTTTGGCCGTTGGTATGGGTGACACATTACAGATAGCATGCATTTCTCCGAAATTGTAGTATAGCTGCCTTAATGGCGGGATTAAAAAAAAAAGTCATACACAAACTCCACTCAGTTTTGGTGGGCAGACTTGTTTAACAGGGAGTGTCCGCAGGAGTATCAGTCTGCGTACCGAAGATAAAGAAGAACTAGTGATGATATGTGTTGTTTATTAGCTGCAATTCAAAAAATGCAAATAACAAAAAAAAAAGCTGTATGCGATTTTAGTGGATTTCGAGGAAAGCTTTAGATTCAGTTTTCACGAATTTGCAGAGGTCTACTTTTGTTAAAAAATTAAATAAAAGATAAATTATCAATGTGTGGAAAAGTATGTAGGGAGGTGAAAGCAAGAATTGGAGCAGGAGCAAATCATCACGTGGTAGAGGGTTCAATGCAAGGGAGTTTTTGTAGTCCCTGTTTTATTTTCTCTGTTCAATAAAGGAACTGGGTTTTGAAATATTCAAAAATGAACGGCATGGCGTGACTTTTGATCTCTTGGAACTGTTCGTCTTTCTTTTTTGCTCGTGACATTTTTTTATCGTCTACAACTGTAGCTGGACTTCAAAGACAACTGAACAGATTGTATTCAGCTGCTACTGAATTAGAGATTAAAAATCTACACCAGTGCTACTGTGTGTTTCGTAAAGGGGATGTTCAGTGCGTAATGAGAAATGGATCTATACAGGTGAATACATTGTTGCATTCAATCCATACAAGTATCTAGGGTTTTACTTTAATGCCAGATTAAGTTCCCACATTTGGATGTCAAGCACTAGCAAAATAGAGCAAGAGAGCAGTCACAGTTACATTTTATTTTATACAAATTGAATAGTAGCGCATTTTCTGTTCTTTTTCAAAGTTGTTGGACTCTCAGGTGCAGTCAGTGTTACAGAATGGAGCCAGAAATCTTGGCTTTTCGAGAAATGTGTTTGAAAAGAGAATGTTCGTTTGTATGCTATGAAAAGATTTTTTTAATTCGACAATCGAACACTACATTATTAAGCTTTCTGTGAACACTTTCAATGTATTAAGTATTGGTTAAAAGTACAAGAATGGAGGAGGAACCAAGACACAAGTTAAAGTGTATAAGACGTTGCAAACTTTTTGGATTGTAATGGTAAGAAGGCATGGGCTACCAATGTTCGTCAGTGCTTAAATTCATATGGCTTTTCTATATGTTTGGATATCCAGGGCGTTGAAAGTATACTGGAATTTCTTTACTGATTTTTAAACAAGAATGATCGATTTGCAGATGGCAAAAGGCTTGCATTACACAATAAACAGCAGGGGGACACATTTTAAACAATGCAAAACATTGTTTCAAAACACGTATGTGATCGAGCACAATACATTAAAATGAACATGGGCAGTACATTAGGAGTGCATTGACTAAGTTTGATTGGTTATCTCTGACACAACTTTGCCGTCCAGCTTAAATATATAGTTTTGAATTAAAATGGGTTGATATGTTCGGTTATGTTCTCAAGCCAGGGAAGATGAATGCATTTTGTTTATAATTTTGCTGTCGTGCTCTCAATGACCCTTTGAGTAAGATTTTATAAGTCAAATCATTTTTTTTTTATTCTTTGTAATAGTTTTTAGAGTCAACTTACTAATTGTAATAAGAAATGAAACGTGTTCCTCTTTACTATTGCTATCGATGCATATACGAAGCACAAAAGCGATTACTATCAATATGTTCATAACAGTTTTGCATAGCATATATAATTACCATTTTTTTTTCTTTCTTTTTTGAGAGACCCTCTTCTTTATTCGTGTGTTTGCAGGTGTCCACCTCTTCATATGGCTATGGAACCTTTATCTGAATAATATCATTCGTATTCACATATCGTATTTCTCTCTCCCTCCCTCCCTCTCTCTTTGTGTGTGTGTGTGTGTGGGTGTGTGTGTGTGTGTGTGTGTGTGTGTGAGCACACGCACACACGCGTTGCGTGCATGGCATGCATGCGTGTACCTTGCATGCTCTTCCGTGAACGCGCGAGCGTGCAAATCGCATGCACGTGTGTATGCGTTCGTACGTGTGTACAAGCATGCGTCAGTGCGTTTGTTGGCTGGGGCGTGCGTGCCGAGGTGTGTGCGAGCGTTTTTCGTACGTATGTGGTGCCAACGTGCGTGCATGCGTAGTGTGGTGCGTGCATGCGTGCATGCATGCATGTGTGCGTGTGTGTGTGTGCGTGATTAATTTCTGTAATGATCTTTTAGATAATTTGAGCTTGGGTGTTCCGAAATACATTCCCATAATTGTGGTCGTTCTGCTTGGCTAGTCAATTGCGTTTTTCTGTAATTGTGTGTGGAGTGTATCTTGTGCAATCGAAGATGTGCTTTTTTGTTATCAAAAGGCATCAAAAGTAGCAAAAAGAAAGTTCAGCAGTAAAAACAAGAAAAGAAAAGGAATCGTGAATTAAACTTCTCCCATGCTCCCATCTCCATAATGAGCAGAATGAGACATATGGCAGACGATCCAAACATAGAATGGGATGATCTTATTGGAAGATGTGAGCATATTGACAACAACATGGAACGGGATAGACGGATTATGGAAAAAATAAATGAAACAGATTGGCAAAAATAATGAGCAAACGTTACAGAACATAGAATGGGAGGATATGTTAGAAACTATGATTTAGTTCGTCATATGATCAATACCAGCGGTATCGACGGGCGTATGACTTGATCTACCAAAATTGTTAACCTCTTATGCTTGCGTTTGGAATCTTTGGAAATGTCAGGGATAATTCTCATATGCACTCCGTCTTCCTGCATCGAATGTTAATGTGCTATTCCAAATTCTGGCTGCTCCCGAACTTGTTGATGTTGATAGTAAGTCCTCTGGACAGCTGCTCCACAGAGATTTGATGTACCAAGAATTAGAACCCTGGGTGCCTGGCCATGCAAAGTGGAGCGAGTGATAAGGGACGGTGACGCCGTCTTTGTCAGCGTCTGTACTTGTGACCCTCTCCATGCAAAGCGACAGCCTCTGTGTTGTGGCCTCAGCGAATCAATGCCGTGTGGACGTGTGGACAAAGAAAATGTCGCGAGCTGTTGCCGCCATAATGATTGTCATTACATTTCTGATCAACTGGTCATTTTTCTTTTGGATATGATCGTCATATATATCATTGTCCCACCTCTTGTTGGACAATTTGAATCAGGGAAGTACGAATGGTTTGTAGAACGATTTGGCCTTGGGTGTACTACTTGAAATTTGCCTTCTACCTTCTGTGCTGTTGGTGCCTTTGACTAGGTTATTCCTCTGGAAACATTGTGGGATCTATGAGAAAGGAATGCTTCTCCTGTACAACAGAAGGTAGAAGGCAAATTTCAAATATGTACACCCAAGGCCAAATCTGTTCTACAAACCATTCGTACTTCCCTGATTCAAATGTGCAACAAGAGGTGGGACAAAGATATATATGGACGATCATATCCAAAAAGAAAATGACAGTTGATCAGAAATGTAATGACAATCATTATCGCGGCAACAGCTCGCGACATTTTCTTCGTCCACACGGCATTGATTCGATGAGGCCACAACACAGAGGCTGCTCTTTGCATGGAGAGGGTCACAAGCATCGATGCTGACAAAGACGGCGTCATGTCCCTTATCACTCGCTCCACTTTGCATGCCCAGGCACCCAGGGTTCTAATTCTTGGTACATCAAATTCTCTGTGGAGCCAGCTGTCCAGAGGACTTACTATCAACATCAACAAGTCGGAGCACGCCAGAACTTGGAATAGCACATTAACATTCGATGCAGGAAGACGGTGCATTATGAGAATTATCATGACATTTCCAAAGATTCCAAACGCAAGTATAAGAGGGTTAACAATTTTGTAGATCAAGTCATACGCCCGTCGATACCGCTGGTATTGATCATATGACGAACTAAAATCATAGTTTCTAAGAATGTCATCCCATTCTATGTTTGTAACGTTTTGTCATATTTGCCATCTGTTCATTAATCCAATAACATCATTCCGTTCCATGTTTGTCAATATGCTCACAATTCCAATAAGATCATCCCATCTCGTGTTTGGATCGTCTGCCATATTTTATCATTCTGCTCATTATGGAGATGGGAGCATGGGATGAAGTTTAATTCACGATTCCTTTTCTTTTCTCTTTTTTTAATGCTGAACTTTCTTGCTACTTTTGATGCCTTTTGATAACAAAAAGCACATCTTCGATTGCACAAGATGACTTCACACACCAATTACAGAAAAACAAATTGACTAGCCAAGCAGAACGACCACAATTATGGGATGTTTTTCGGAACACCAAGCTCAATTATCTAAAAGATCATTACAGAAATTTCATCACGCACACACACACACACGCACACATGCATGCATGCACGCATGCACGCACACACACGCATGCACGCACGTGCACACATACGTACGAACGCTCGCACACACGCTCGAGCACGCCAGCCAACACGCACTGACGCATGCATGTACACACGTACGGACGCATACACACGTGCATGCGATTGCACGCTCGCGCGTTCACGGAAGCATGCAGCCTACACGCATGCATGCATGCACGCACGCGTGTGTGCGTGTGCTCACACACACACACACACACACACACACACACACACACACACACACACACAAAGAGAGAGGGAGGGAGGGAGAGAATACGAATGTGAATACGAATGATATATCAGATAAAGGTCATAGCCCATACTGAAGAGGTGACACCTGCAACACACGAATAAAGAAGGGTCCTCACAAAAAGAAAAAAAAAATGGTAATGCATATATGCTATGCAAAACTGTTATGAACATATTGATCGTAATCGCTTTTGTGCTTCGTATATGCATCTAGCAATAGTAAAGAGGACACGTTCATTTCTTATTACAATTAGTAAGTTGACTCTAAAACTACAAGAATAAAAAAAAAATGATTTGACTTAATAATCTTACTCAAAGGTCATTGAGAGCACGACAGCAAAATTATAAACAAAATGCATTTCATCTTCCCTGGCCTGAGAACATAACCGACATATCAACCCATTTTAATTCAAAACACTATATATTTAAGCTGACGGCAAGTTGTGTCAGAGATAACCAATCTAAACTTAGTCAATGCACTCCTAATGTACCTGCCCATGTTCATTTTAATGTATTGTTCGATCACATACGTGTTTTGAACAATTTTGCATTGTGTAATTGTGTCGCTGCTGTTTATGTTGTAATGCAAGCCTTGCCATCTGCAATCGATCATTCTTGTTTAAATCAGTAAAGAAATTCCAGTATACTTTCAACGCCCTGGATATCCCAAACATATAGAAGGCACATGAATTTAAGCACTGACGAACATTGGTAGCCCATGCCTTCTTACCATTACAATCCAAAGTTTGCAACGTCTTATACACTTTAACTTGTGTCTTGGTTTCCTCCATTCTTGTTACTTTTAACCAATACTTAATACATGAAAGTTCACCAGAAGCTTAATAATGTAGTGTTCGATTGTCTAAATTAAAAAAAGTTTCCATAGCATACAAACGAACATTCTCTTTTTCAACACATTTCTCGAAAGCCAAGATTTCTGCTCCATTCTGTAACACTGACTGCACCTGAGAGTCCACAACTTTGAAAAAGAACAGAAAATGCGCTACTATTCAATTTGTTAAAAAAAAAAGGTAACACTGTGACTGCTCTTGCTCTATTTGCTAGATCTTGACATCCAAATGTAAAACTTAATCTGGCATTAAAGTAAAACCCTAGATACTTGTATGGATTGAATGCAACAATGTATTCACCTGTATAGATCCATTTCTCATTACGCACTGAACATCCCCTTTACGAAACACAGTAGCACTGGTGTAGATTTTAACTCTAATTCAGTAGCAGCTGAATACAATCTGTTCAGTTGTCTTCGAAGTCCAGCTACAGTTGTAGACGATAAAAAAATGTCACGAGCAAAAAGAAAGACGAACAGTTCCAAGAGATCGAAAGTCACGCCATGCCGTTCATTTTGAATTATTTCCAAAACCAGTTCATTTATGAACAGAGAAAATAAAACAGGACTACAAACACTCCCTTGCTTGACCCCTCACGTGATTTTGCTCCTGCTCCAATTCTTGCTTTCACCTCCCTATACATACTTTTCACGCATTGATAAATTTATCTTTTATTAATTTTATAACAAAGTAGACCTCTGCAAATTCCGTGAAACTGAATCTAAAGCTTTTTCGAAATCCACTAAAATCGCATACAGCTTTTTTTTTGTTATTTGCATTTTTTTAATTGCAGCTAATAAACTAAACATATCATCACTAGTTCTTCTTTATCTTCTGTGTACGCAGACTGATACTCCTGCGGACACTCCCTGTTAAACCAATCTGCCCAACCAACAGAGTGGAGTTTTGTGTATGACTTTTTTTTTTAATCCCCGCCCATTAGGCAGCTATACTACAATTTCGGAGAACGTGCATGCCATCTGTAATGTGTCACCCATACCAACGGCCAAACTGGCCTTCTCTTCTGAAAGTTGGTGATGGGATTTTACTTGTGTGCTAGATGTTATGCGTGTGTTCACACACAGAACCTCAGTTTATAGTCTCATTCAAAGGACTGTATGGGAAATGAGTCAGAACCAATGTTAACTCTGAGGGAAAAATCCCCCTGTACCAAAACGGCTCTGTGGAGATTCGAACCCCCAACCCCAGGGTTACGAGTCCGGCGTTCTACCACTGAGCTATTCCGGCCCCCTGATCAATAGTGAAATAACCTTTTTTCTTAAATCTGCTTGAGGCTCTCATGTTATGTTATCCTGATATATTTATTCATGTAGTCTAGTATTAATAAAACAGCTGTAGAGTTTACTACGCAATTGCACAGAGATACCTTTATAATTACTTACTTGATTTCTCTCCCCCTTCTTTAACAAAGGTGCTATTATGAATTATTTTCCAGTCATCTGGATAAATAACTGTGTCATAAAGATAATACGATGATTTAACTAAAAATCTTAAAACAGTCGCCCCAGAACATTTTGAAAAAAAAATCCCCTCACCAGGGCTGCCAGAGTTTAGCTTTCTTTAATTCGTAATTGTTGTTAATATTTCCCAATTGAATATTGGTATGTCCATTTTTTTCTTCATGATTTTTTTGCAGTGTCAGTCTCAGTGCATTCCTCATCGTCCTTACAAAAAAAGTGTGTGTGTGTGTGTGTGTGTGTGTGTGTGTGTGTGTGTGTGTGTGTCTGTGTGTGTGTGTGTGTGAGTGTGTTTAATCTAAGAACCAGTCTTGCACCGGAATACCATCTGCAGGTTGTAGTTTCTTTTTTTCGGAAATGTTGTATATAGTTAAAAAAAAATGCTGATCATTACTGGAAGACAGAACATCGTTCAATAGGAGATCTTTATGCTCCTTCTGTTTTCTTTCATTTAAATGTTTACGTTCCTTCGCGCCATACAGAACAATATTCTATAATCTTTATCGTTTGTTTTCAGAAACATTCTAAATGATCTATGTAGTTTACATTTTGCTACCCTGAATTCTAGATCAAACCAGTTCTGTTTTTTTTTTTTTTTTACTTGTAGGTATATTTTCCTCATAGTACATTTACATTAGGGGCAGAACTCGTATGTGACTGTTCATTTGGCATTTCAATACACAATACCAGTGGTAAATGATCAGAATCATATCTTCCCAGCACATCAAGAGTCATCTTTTTGCACGTTAGTTAACAAAAAAAATGTAGACACAAGAAATAGTCAATCACACTGCTCTCTGTAGGACAAACTTACCTTAGCAGACGAATTCAGCTATAGATCTAAGGGAAGTAATTGGCATACTTTCATAAGCTCCCCTCATGCAAATGAGATACGCAATGACTTCTGGGAGAGAGACCGAATGAACACAACGGTTACACGCTTCTTGTGATCTTGAGCGACTGAACCTTACATGGTGGCAGCGCCCACTAAATCTCAAATCCTGTCAAACAAAACATGAAAGAAAGGTCCAACAAAGCTGTACAACGCCCAATCACTTACCAACACCACAAGCATCGACGACACGGCAGCTAGCTGGCCGAAATGGAAGCAACGTTTCCAACGATATCGAACTGGGTCAGATTTGACAAATAAAAGTCATAAAGAACAGGCCAGTGTATTTTTATACACAATAGGAGAGATTGCAGACGATATGATGTCGACCATGAAAATCAATGAAAACACTATCCAGTTTGATGAACTTGTACATGCATTTGATCTTTATTTTGGTGCACGCAAAAACACGATCGTTGTGAGGGCCAAATTCAGCAAACGCCATGCTGCCAGAGAAGCAGCACCTCTGAAACCAGGTGACACCATCTTTATCAAAGGCATGAAAAAATCAGGAGAACTCATGGCGAGACACCACAACCCGGTTCCTACATTGTCCTGACTGGAACTGGCCCCATCAGACACAACAGGACACACCTTGCAGCAACTTCAGATAACTCGCAGTTCCTGAGAAATATACTTACCGTGGCTGAAGATTCATCTACACCACTCTTGCCTTCATCACCACAAAGATCACCACGAAGAAATCCTCCTACAGCTACACCTGAACAATCCCTTCTTCCATCGCCAACCCTTGATCCAACTTCTGCTTCCCCAGGCACCACAAAAACACTCTGCAGATCCCAGAGAACAATAAAGAAGAGAAGCCACAGCGACTTCATCTGTAGGAAATCATCACACTTATAACTGTGAACACAACATCTTTTGCCAAAATTAATTATCTCCTTTTTTTAAGTCAGTAAATGATTTTATTTCTTCAAGGTTACATTTTTTAGATTAAACAAAAACAAAAACAAAAAGCATAGGCGGAGAAAAGAAGACGAAAAAGAAAAACAAAATGGACTGGAAGAGACTGAAAATTTGTTATCGGCAAACCAAATAATCCTTTGACATTTGTGAAAGACATTCCCACTCGGAAAAAAAAAGAGGGAGTTGTAGGATAAGCTTACCTTAGCAGACGAATTAAGCTATCGATCTAAGGCAAGTATTTCGCATACCTTTCGTAAGCTCCCTTCATGCTAATAAGACACATAAACACTTATGGGAGAGAGATCGAATAAACAAAGGGATGCACGCTTCTTGTCTGGCCTTGTGATCTTGAGCGACTGAATCTTACACTTTCCACATCCGAAATGTACATGAAACGACCTTCGAGATCGCCATTACATACTCCGTTCGTAGTTGTACATCCTAGCACAGTGCACATGCTAAAACGTTTGTTTTTTGCCCATATATATTTAATACCTTATCTATCGTATCTACTGTCTGCTGTCTTGAAATTAGTATAAACATTGTCATCATTTACAATACCTGGTATCATATAACCACAAAGAGTAGTTCAGTATATTGAAGGAAGCAGCTTGTTTACAATACATTCATCCAACATTTCGATGCCATAAGCAAAGCCACTCAGTGAGCAGAAAGGTGCGTTTTCTGGAGGTACATAAGTACACTCAAGTGAGACAGAATTATAAGAGTTAAAAAAAGTCTTTGTCAAATCTAAACAACATTGTATACAGACTGTCACAACCCACCTGGTACACATACAGGACAAGACTTCTATGTGCAATACAAACTAATTCTCCCGAAGCCAGTCCCTGTCTCGTACATTTTACAGCTGGCTTTACAACTAATTCATAGTCTTGAAACAAGGTTTGACTGAAACGACTCTGCAAACATTTCCACCAAACAAAGAAAGTCAAAGGAAGAACCAAACTGGACAAAATATCCATTATCTAGTTTTTGAAATAATCCACATATATACCAATGAAAAATGCTACACAATTTACAAATTTGTTCAGAACGTTTATGCCACATGTATTTTTATTAATGTGGCTACACATCTTTATCTTATTAGACGAATTACTGTCATCTTGCACACGACGACACACATTTACAGCATCATGATTGTTTACCCTTGCTGTGCACGGTGTGTGTGTGTGTGTGTGCGTGTGTGTGTGTGTGTGTGTGTGTGTGTGTGTGTGTGTGTGTGTGTGTGTGTGTGTGTGCAATCCATGCAGTCAGTCGGACCTTTCGTTTTGTTTTAATCAAATATCTAGTAGTACAATCACCACCATGTCTTGTTTTGATCGCAGTCATAGAATCAATTTTAGTCTTAGGGTCAGTCGCTGTCTTTAAACTAGGTGTGGGCGTAGAAATAGACGGTGACACAGTGTCTCTATTGCTTTTTGATACCTTGAAATCAGTCAACCACACTGCAAATTTCTTTCGCAATCACATAACTACTATCATTTTTATCATTCACACAGTCATCACTATTGATGATTCCATTCCAAAACACACAGTCATCGCCACTTTTTTCCGCCATTTTCACTGCCACATTCGACCCTGTTCTTTATTTCGTCAACATGCATACTCTTATCACCACACTCATCCCTCACGATCACACATTTTCTCTCTAAAACATTTTTGTTTCTTTAAATCACTTCGCAAATCTTCGAGCTTACAATGTGTTACATCAGATGACTTACATCACTATGTGTGATCGAAGAGGCATCACTCAAACATTACGGTCAAAAACAGAATCCACATTTAACACACTGGCTGACTGTGTGACGGTGTGTGCTAACACGTTTTCGTCCACACCGATGGCAGTGACAGCCTGCACGGGATTTTCATCACCTGTCTGCTTTATGTCAGCATCGTTCACTGCCCCAGTTAAAGTGACCCCACGTGAATTTGGAACAGGCACTCGGTGCAATGATGGCTTACATTCCGCCTCCCTCCCGCTCTGATAACAGGACAATTTCCTCTGATCGGGCCGGCCTGAATCCTATTTGATTTCTATCAGATTGTCACTGCCATGCAGACCAAGCCTATTGCTGTAGATCACAAGGTGATCACAATCCACGGACACTTTCATGCCCTGTGATCTGGCAGATTTCAGGTGTGGAACGAGCTTTCTTCTGATCTCCCTAACTCGAAAAGAAAAGTCTTCACCAATAACCCAGTTCCTTTTAGTTTTTTTTTTCTTTCGCACGCAAAACCTTTTCTTCATCTTTAAAGAATGTGTGTCTTGCTACTATTGGCGAGTTTGACTTTGAGTTCAGGCGATGCACACGATCGAAAAGAATATCGTCCGGAAGTTCCAGCTTATCCGTAATCATATCGTGTACCAGCGCTTGACATTGTTGCCAGGACTCATTATATTTACGAGGAACACCGTGGATTATGATGTTATTCCTTTTCGACCTCACTTCCAGGTTGTCTACCTTCCTGTCCAAAGATTCCACTCTGGCAATGAGTCTATGTTTTCTTCCCTTAACCTGTCATTATCCTGCATCAAGGCAGCCATTTCTTGCTTTACACCAGTCATTTCACCTTGTAGATTCGCACACCTTGTTTTGACGCCTTTTATGTCATCACTCAGTCGATCAAATTTGCAGGCTGAATTGCTCAAAATGGCCACAGCATCCTTCCGAGTAGAATCGGACGGAAACGCTGAGGCCAACAGGAGCAGAACGGGTTTGCCGCTTACTGTCTGGCTTAGCAGAGGAGGATCATGGATTCAGTTCTACGTCTCCACAGCGTTGGAGCAAATGTCCGTAGCACAATTAAGACAGTAACAGACCTGAAGAGACTCCGTCCATTCGCGACCTCATCACCAACACCGATATTATCATGGTGGATTTTTATGTTTTATCCATTTCAACATAAAACCCGCAAATATATGAGCAAATATGCCGCACACATATCTAAATGTCAGCGATGCAGACGGCATACTAACTCACAACAGTCACTGCCAACTGTCGACACACAACACTGCCTACAACTAGCAGAAAACAAAGTAAATCACAGACCTCAGGAAAAAAAAAAGCGCGTCACTCAACTTCGTGTACCGTACCTCAGGAGCACCCAGAGAGAGAGAGAGAGAGAGAGAGAGAGAGAGAGAGAGAGAGAGAGAGAGAGAGAGAGAGAGAGAGATGCAGACAGGCAGACAGGCAGGCAGACAGACAGGCAGGCAGGCAGGCAGGCAGACAGACAGAGACAGACAGAGACCGAAATGGAGACAGAGGCAGAGACAGAGGCAGAGGCGTATATGCATAGTCGACGAGTCTCTTTCATTCCATGTGCTGACAAGTACAATTCCATCATGACTAATGCTGAACAGCTCAAGGAAAATGAACGTCTCTTGAAGATAATACAATACACTATGATGGGATTAAAACGATAATCATTTGTTAGAAACTGAAAATAGCCAGTCATGCAGAATGTTAGAGACTGCATTGTGCCTGATGATTGTCTGCTGAAAATGGTTTGCAAATGTGTTTATAACACCTACACTGGGGAAGGGGGAGGGGAGGGCAATTACCTGCTTTTTTTCATTTTGTGTTTGCTGGTTGGTAGGTTTGGTTATTTTTATTTCCTTTTTGCTATTTCTTTTTCCTTTTTTTGTTTGTTTGTTTGTTTGTTTGTTTAAAGCACAATAGAAGAATAATGTCTCAACCTGGTCGGTCTTGTATGATGGTGACCTAACAGAGGATTTTGTCGTTTGTTTGTTTGTTTGTTTGTTTGTTTGTTCATGTGTCTACAATGACTTTGTACCCCCCCCCCCCCCCCCCCTCCCTCCTTTCCCGTCTGCATGGTAAAAATCTAAGCTAGTTGAAAATTGCAAGTTTTACCTTTACGTTAGAAGGAGATAAGAAATCATATGAACAGTTATTTACGAATCTTTATGAATTTGAGCAAATATCTGGACTTAGATTGAACTGTGAAAAACACGCTTAATATTTTGTTAGATATAAACAAAAAAAAAACCTCCACGAAAACACGTTTAGCCTGTTATAAAACGGAATGGAACCCCTCAAAATTTAAAATCATAGGGCTGTGGTTTACGAATAGTCTATCGGATATGACCAACATTAATATGAAAGTGTTTTCAGAATTCCAAAACTTGTTCAAAATATGAACAAAAAGAATAATAACACCATTAGGTAGAGTAGCTGTGCTCAAATCATTAGTGCTACGAAATTGGTGTACATGTGGATCCTTTAACCAAATACTCTTGACTCCCAGATTGTTTTATTACAGAATATGTGTTTCAAATTTGTTTGGAACAACAAAAATGATAAACCTGAAAGAAAATATCCAATACATAATATACAACAGGGAGGAATAGGTGTACCCGACCTGAAAATGTATATCAGCTCCTTAAAAAAATCGCCTGGATAAGGAAAGTGTACATGTACAATTATAAGTGGAAAATAATATTACATTCATTATGTCCTGAAATAAGCAATTCTGATGCATATGGTCCTGACAGATTTGTTGAAAGCAATATTCTTAACAGATTTTGGAAAGGAACTTTTCAAGAATATCGAAGATTCTGCAAACAGATAGAATTATACTAAAGTGCAGATTTAGCCACTGATCTCTATTTTTTTGTTTGTAATGAGAAGTTTAAAGTGGGAGGAAAACCTTTCTTTTACAAGAAACGGATGCAGAAAAATGTATTTCTATTTAATCAATCAGGATGGTAATTTTGTAAGCCACCATGAACTGTCAGGGGAAAAAAAAAAGAGATTTCAGATCAATTTTCTGAATTATAAGTTGCATGCGTTCGATCAAAGCTTACGGAAAGAAAAGAAGACTAACATTAGAAGAAAAAGAAACACCCGAAGGTGCTGGGGAGGACCCAGTGAAGCACTGTCTTCACCTGCCTTTTGAGCAGTCCTGTATCACCCTTGGAGGGCTGCGCTGTGTTGACGATGGGTACAGGCACGCGCAGGACACTCCATTAAAATATCAAGGGACACAACTGCTCCTGAACAGAGGCAAATTAGACTTAGATGGTGACATTAGTAAAGAGAAAACTTCAGCACTTCAAAAAAAATGGAGCACGTACTTATTACTATATTATGGTGGAAGCCAATGAAGTTGTTAACATTAGTGCCTTTGTCAAGTGGGAACAACTTCTTAACATACCTGGATAGTGGTACCAAAAAGGATTAAGAAAATAAAAAAAAAAAAGAAAGAAAAGAAAAAGGAAACTAAAATGGTTCCAAATTAAAATATGCCACAGAATTTTGGTAACAAATAGTGTTCTGAAAAGTATTCAAATTATTGATAGCGACAAATAAAATTTCTGCAATAGAGAGAAACACTCAATTAATCATTACCTGTGGGAATTTGAGTTTATTCGCACTTTCTGGAAATACCTTGAAAGAGCTCTAAAAGTTAACTGTTCATACTGTGAAAGATTATCCCTTAATTTGGAAATTATATTATTTGGTATGGATGAGAAAACAAAAACCGATGATATGCTAGACCTGATAATATCAACGGGAAATATATTCATTTTACATGTAGAATTAACAAAACAAAACCTAATGTAGACATGTTTTTTGAAGGAGCTGGATTACAGATATTAAATGGAGAAGTATATGTCCATGATGGAGATGAATTGTGCTACTCACCAAACAAAATGGTAGCCATATATCAAACCGCTAGAGAACTAATGGTCATATTATGTTCTATATGTAAGTGAACGTAAGTGTGTACGTGTGTGTGTGTGTGTGTGTGTGTGTGTGTGTGTGTGTGCGTGCGTGCGTGCGTGCGTGTGTGTGTGTGTGTGTGTGTGTGTGTGTGTGTGGATATATATTAATAAGTACTATATACTCGTTTTTGTTTACTATTTAACGTCGTCCGTGACCTTGGAGTCACGATAGAATAATGGTAAAGTGTGTCTGTACAAATCTTAAATAAATGTCAGCGAACCACCCAGAGAAATGTGGACAAACGAGTCACAAGACAAAACACAACGCGTTTCGACCTCTTAGATCTTCTTCAGGTGGAACAACAACGAATAAAATAACGAAAATGCACTTAGCTTTGATCGCTTCAGATTGCTTCTGAGTTCAGCGCAAGGAAGCAGGCGTTGAATGAGAACGAGGCTGTTGAAAGGGAAATAATGTGTGAGTCAAAGTCGTAATGATGATAATAATATTACTGATAGGAATACTAATAATGGTCAAAATATTTCAAAAAAAGAAAAGAAAAGAAAAATAGAAAAATAATAAAATAAAAATAAAAGAAAAAAAAGAAAAAAAGACCAGATTTTAAAAAAAAATTAAAAATTTTTTAACAGGTCGAAACGCGTTGTGTTTTGTGACTCGTTTGTCCACGTTTCTCTGGGCGGTTCGCTGACATTTATTTAAGATTTGTTTAGATTTCCGCCTGCAGTCGTTTCACTTTGCAACTGTGTCTGTACAAAACAAAACAAAAAAAAAAAAAAGAAAAAAAAGAAAGAAAGAAAGAAATAAAAATGCTTTGATTGAATACATTGTACTTACTTACTAGATCAATTGCTATGCCTTTACATGTCGTAGTGATGAAATGTATTTGTTTGTAAATGTGCAAAAAATGAAATTTAAAAAAATGCAAGTTTACTGTTTCTTTCGTTCT
>JADBJO010024820.1:0-7500 GCA_016801955.1 Conus betulinus
TTTTGTAAATAAGTCAGATGTGTATGAGGCTATCGATTTTAGAGAATCAATTTTTTGTGCCCGTTTAGGAAAATTTATTTCTGATTTTAATTCAGTTTCACTGGTATTAAGATTTTGTAGTGTATGACTTCTTAAAAAAAATATATTTTGCACATGCAAGTTTCATATTTTCTTCAAAAGGCAATATTCCGATCTCCATATAAGTTTTTAAAGTTGATGCATGAACCGGGACACCAAGAGCTATCTTGTAAGCTTTACTATCGATACTCTGCAACTTTTTAATTAAATATTTTGGGGCTGAAAAAAATGTCTCCTGGGCATAGGATAGTTTTGATCGCACAAGCGCAGTAGCTAAATGTGTTGATACTTTACTGTCTTTACCCCAGATTGTTGACTCACCATTTTCAAGAAATTCAAAGTTTTCTTACCTTTTGTTAGAATTTTGTATGTGATAATTCCAGCTCAATTTAGAAGTTAAATTTACTCCTAAAAAATGTTACAACTTTTTTATATTCAAGGCACAATCCATCTATTTGAAATGAAGGCAAAGGATCAGGATCATTGCCAGTATTGAACAGAACCATATGCGATTTTTCAGCTGAAAGGGCCAATCCATTTTCAGTCATATACTTACTAATTTTATCTAGTTCATTTTGATAAATCTTTTTAATATAGTTGATTGATCTAACTGGTGTGTGTGACGTTTTAAAGTAACTTTCATCCATATGCAGATATCATCCACATATTGTACTAGTCAACAGTTTTTGAAAATGATTTAGGAAGATCATGGATCAAAATATTAAACAGGATAGGAACTCTCACAGCTCCTTGCGGGATTCCCATGTGGATATGTCTTTCATTAGAATATACATTTCCTACCTTCGTCTGTATTGTTCTATCACTTAAAAAGGTTTGTAAGTAATTGTACATACATCACGAGACACCAGTTAACTTCAATTTATTCAGACGTTTTTTGAATGCCAGACTTGGTCATATGCCTTTCTAATGTCAAAAAACGTGGCAAGCACATTTTTTTCTACGTGCAAACTGATGTTTAACCTGTGTTGTAATTTTTTACCCTTTCTAAAGCCCGCTTGTTGTATTGGTATTGCACACCATTTTTTTCACATCATGTTCAAGTCTTTTTAGAATAATTCTTTCCATAAGTTTTCCCACATGTGAAGTGAGAGCAATTGGCCTGTAGTTATTTTTGTCTGATTTTGACTTGCCCTCTTTAGGGATAGGGGTTACAATTGATTGTTTCCACAAAAATGGTTGAAGCCCTTCAGACCAACATTTCTGAAAAAATAAGTTCAGAAACATTGTGAAATTAACTGGCAAAATGCTTTATCATTTCATTGGAAATCGCATCTGGTCCCACTGACTTTCTTTTCGAACCAATAGAGAGAGAATTGCATCCTTTAATTCTTGAAATGTAAGGGGAGCGTTTGTATAGTGACTATATTGGGACTTTTTTCATGCGTTTCCTTATCCTCCATTTTCTCTCTGTATATCTTTTGCTTTTCTGTCAGGCCCTCCCTATTGCTATTTTTTGCAAACATATTTGCAAACGCTTCAGCCTTTTCAAAATTTGAAGGAAACTCATTACTTTCTAATGTTATGGGATATTCAGGAAGACTAATTCCGTTTTTCATGTCTTTTTTATTTTTTTTCATGTTTTCTGAAGATCTTTGTGGTCATGTATTTCATTTTCACAGAAATTTGACCAATATTGCCCTTTGACTTTTCGATTACTCTGTTACTATGATTTTTTGCTCTGTTCTTTTCAGCAATTTTGTCAGGATCTTTCTTATCTTTTAAATATATTTTATAGGCCTGCATCTTTTTTTCTCTTGCTTCTTCACAAGTAGTATTCCACCATACATTGCCTGCATATTTGTTTGATGCATCAGAATTGCACACTTGGTATAGAGAGATCAGCTGCATGTAAAACAATATCAACAAAATTCGCGTAGCTTGTGTCAATGTTATCAGACATTATCTCTTCACAATTGTAAGTAGAGAGTATGTTTTCAAATTTATCCCCAAACAGCTTTATTATAATTATATTTTTGGGATCTTATCTTTAGCGCAGTTTTGAACGGATTGTTACCCTTATGGTAATAATTATTGGCAAATGATCACTACCAAGAGGATCTTTGAAGGGTACCACTCACAGCTTGGAGCTATGGCAGGAGATATAAGTGTTAAATCAGTTGCTGTTGCTCGATGGTGTGAAATATCAGGTATTCTTGTTACACTGCCGTCATTTAACAGACTCATTGAAGAGTCTACTATATTTCCAACGAAACGATTGTGTGTTACTATTTCGCATTCATTATCCCAAAACGGGGCATGTGAGTTAAAATCACCTGCTATTAACCATTTTTCATGCTGGTCCGGTATAGCGCGAAGCCATTCTGTGTTTTCGTTGTCAGGCCTTTTGGCAAATAAATGGAAACAACGTTTAATGTAAGTAATTCGTTGAGTTTCAGTTTTGTTGCACATGCATTAATGTTTTTAACATTCTTTGAAAAGGGTGGCTCTATTTCAAAATATTCAACCTTTTCTTGAATATATAGTGCAGTACTAACCCTCCTTGTTTCGTTGTTAGTTTGGAGTATTGGAGGGTAATAAAAGTTTTGTAATTTTGGAATTTTGTGTTCAGTTGTATTTAAGGACTGTAATATCAACACTTGATACGAATGATCTGAAAGATGTTGAATCAGTTCGTCAATATTTGTTGATATTGATCTGCAGTTCCATTGCAATATTTCCAAATTCGAATGTTTTGTCATGCTCTCTGAAGAATGAAGTATGTATTGTCTTAAATAGAAAAAAAAAATAAACAGCAACTTTTATTATATTAAAACTAGCAAATAACAAAGATGACAAACTGTGTCAATTAGCCAACCAATATAATAGTATTCGCAATAATAAAAAAAAATTTTTATGGGACTGATGTTCTTATGATAATGAGATTAATTAGAAAATGATGAGATCACAAGATGGCACCTTGTTCAAAACAAAACTAACAGTCAAAAAGGTGCTGGAGTTTTGCAAAAATTATTCCGCCCTCTCTCAGAAAGAAATCCCCAGAAAATGGTTAATAATCACTCCATTCATCCATGAATTGGGAGCGAACAACAGGTCGTCGTAGTACATGGGGAACGGTCTGGGTGGGTGGTGCTGGAACCTGGCTGCTTTCCTGGGCTTCCTCCAGAACAGGTCTCTCACGTGGCGCCCTGATGTTAGCTGCCATCTTACTGGTTCCGAGGAAGGTGGGATGAAGACCATCCTGAAGATGTGTGGGGCTGGTTGGTAGATTAGAATGCCCCACGAAACTAATGTTGTTGAAATCAGCTAGCTGTTGCATGACGAGAGCATTGAACCAGTTCTGCTTTGATGTTCAGATCTTTGTTTCTGGTAGAGCACACTTTGCTGACCACTACTTTGAGATCAGGATGACTCTTAACAATTGCTTTAATGTTCATAACAAAGTCTCTACAGCAGTCTTCAGGAGACTTCTTTTTCAGGTCATTTATTGCTGTGTGGATGACTAGAGCGTCATATTTCATGGGTTTTGTAGAATCATTTTCAGCCTTGAACATCCTTGGAATCTCCTCTGTTACATACGCCTTTTTGGATGTTGCTCCGAAGCAGTACGATTTCCCAACGCTCTTCTTGGAAGGTTTTTGCTCTTTGAGGTTTTTATTCCCGAAATTTTTCCCGTGACGGAAGTGGTTGGTCTTTGCTTTTGCGTCATCAGTTTTCTTTTTTCTTCAGTCTTCTTTCTACCTTCCCAGTCGCATTTCTTTCTTTCTTTCTGTGGATTTTGTTTTGCTGCCGTTTTGGATAGGACGTTTGAAGGTGAGGGCTGTTTAGCGGACGATATCGATGTCCCAGCTTTGGCAGCTTCGGCATAAGACGCGTGTGATAGTCGGTCGGTTTCAGTCTGTGTTTCCACGTTCTTAAACGATGCTTTTTTTTTCTCTTGATTAAAATATCTTTTTCATCAGTTCGGTTTGCGACTGAATTGTGTCTTCTAGCTTAGACAATTTTCATTTAGTGTTGATACGGTCCGTTCAAGGCACATGATTCTACTTACGGCTTCGTTTTCTTCTTTTTCTTCATCGCTGATTGACTCCGTTTGCATTGTTTTTTTTTTTTCGGGCCCGTCCAAACGGTCGTTGTCGACTGGAAAAGAACTTTTTCCTTGTAGAAGAAAACCTCGTCCTTCTGGGGCTGGTTGTTGCGTTTTTCTCAATCAAATGTTCTTTCGCCGTCTTACTTATTTGGTTATATTTGGTTCTAGCCATCTTCTCAGATTTTTGCCAAAAACTCAGCAGCTTTTAACCTAGAATTGACTGTCGCCGTCTTACTTATTTTGTTATAGCTTCTGGTTCTAGTCATCTTCTCAGATTTTTGCCAAAAACTCAGCAGCTTTTAACCTAGAAGTTGACTGTCGCCGCCATCTTGTGTGTGTCGTCTTGTGTGTGTGTGTGTGTGTGTGTGTGTGTGTGTGTGTGTGTGTGTGTGCGCGCAAGCGCGCTCGCGCGCGCGCGCGCGCCCCTACATCAATGTCATTATTTCACAGATTGATCTTTCTGTAGCTCTGATTCCGTTTTTAAAGTACTGAGCTGTAAATCATTGAGGTATTAAGATCAAATACTCTATGCGTAAATGTTAACTCCTGTGAAATGTTCAATTGTTTATGTCTTAGAAATGTCTATTACACGTTTCATGTATCTCTAAAATTCTGTCCAATTTCCTTAAGTGATAACTTTTGCACCCGATAAGCAATTTCCCTTTTTGTGAAATGTCCAAGTGTTATTGTCTTTGAAATGTACATATGCCTTTTGCTTGTGTTCTTTATGTCTATCAATATTCTGTCTACTTTTTTTTTCGAGTGATAACTGTTGCACCTGAAACAGATTTTTTTTTCTTCTGCGTTTCTGATCTTATCTGGTTTTAAATGACTTTTGCACGGGAGTGACGTCAACATGGCTTCCATAGAACCTTTCCTCACTCACTTTCCCCCTCCAGTTCAAGTTTTATTCACCAGAGCCCAGTTGACCACACATGATCTTTCCAGGGCTGATCTTTAAAAATGTTATGTGCTTTGTCCGACAAACATGAACAAACGAACTACAAGACAAAAAACAGGATTCATTTCGACCATGTAGGTCTTCTTGAGGTTTGTTCTGTATTTCTGTCGTCCTGAGTGTTGTTTCTCTCTCGCCTGAAGAAGACCTTAGAGGTCGAAACGCGTCGTGTTTTGTCTTGTAATTTTTTGGTTTATGTTTGGCGGATATATTTCTTAACATGTCAAAGATTTGTTTAGATTTCCGCCTGCAGTCGCCTCACGTTGAATCTGACTTTTCAGGGCTGTCAAACTCACAAGAATAACACAAAACAAACAAACAAAACAAAACAAACGTGACATCACAAAACAAGTCAAACCATCGGGGGAGAAAAAAACTGACTATGTCATGAACAAGAACCAAACATTAAAATGCAGTTACGTCCTTGGTAGTTAAACTGTTGATGAACAAAACCAAACATTAAAATGCAGTTACGTCCTTGGTAGTTAAACTGTTGATGAACAAGAAGGGTAACTCTTGTTCCATGATGAAATGAACAGACGCCCATAACTCCAAGCCAATGTTGCTAACGACACCGAATCGCCTGGCAGAAATGACATTTTTGGAGTTATGGGCAGCAGAAAAATAGTAGACAATACTAAACACACACACACACACACACACACACACACACACACACACACACACAAGCAAACACACACGCACACGCACACACACACACACACACACACACACACACACACACACACACACACACACACACACACACACACACACACACACACACACACACACACACACACATGCACACACACACACACACACACACACACACACACACACACACACACACACACACAGAGTGAAAGAAAAGAGGATCTAGCACAGAACTTCAGAAGGCCAAGGAGCTTTTGTACTGAAAGACCCCCAGCATTCCCACGAAGCCACTGTCTGAGTCTTGGTCGGGCGAGGAACCGGTCATCTATTTACCAGGAAGGTTTTCACAATCCTTTCCTCCATCCCCAGCTCGCCCAAACATTAAACATTTTATCTGGCCCATGTTACATACCGATCACTGTGGAGCCGTCGTTAGCGTTGCAGACTTTGATGGATGAGAGGGTTTTTGGAACTCAATGGCGTCAACTTCCTTATCACTATTCTCAATAACCACAAGAAAAAAAAAAGAAACAAAATGAAGAGAGACAGACAGACAGACAGACAGACACTTTGACCCTTTGATGTTTTTCTGTCATTACCAAAGGTATTTTGACAAGTGGGGAAGGGGGTAACAGAACAATAACATTTCCCTCTTCCTTTCCTGCAAACAAATAGTGCACATTCATTCCTAATGTGTATCAAATCAAAGGTTAACAAAAAACAAATAAATTCGCATCAAATGATGACATTGTATCTTACTGATCTCTTCCACATGCGATGAATGATAACATTCATTCAGATATCTCTTATAACGCATTATCTTAAATTTCACTATCCTTCATCTGTCTAATATTCAATGCTTCTGAGAGAGAGAGAGAGAGAGGGAGAGAGAGAGACAGACAGACAGACAGACAGACAGACAGACAGACAGACAGACAGACAGACAGAGATAGGTGTCTCAAACCGTGTGTATTTATTCCCTGCTCTACCCATAACCTCAGTTTGGTTTTCCGCTCCACATCCATATCCGTGTTGAGTTTGTGTCCACAGTCATCAGTAGAGACAGAATCTTGTGAAACTGTTCTTGGATGGATGTGGTAATGGTAATGATGACGATGATGATGATGATGCTGATGATGATAATAATGATGATAATGATGATGATAACGATATAATGATTATAATGGTATGATGATATTGATGATGATGATGATGATGATGATGATAATGGTAATGGCATTGATGATGATGATGATGATGATGATGATGATGATGATGATGATAATGATAGTATTGATGATGATGATTTATGATGATGATAATGATGATGATGGTAATGGTATTGACGACGACGATGATGATGATGATGATGATGATGATGATGATGATGATGATGATGATGATGATGATGATGCTCTTGCTGCTGCTGCTGTTGCTGCTGCTTCTGCTGCTACTGATAATGACGATGATGATGATGACAATGAAGAAGAAGAAAAAAGAAATAGAAGAAGATGATAATGCTGGTGGTGGTGGTGGTGGTGGTAGTGTCGCTGCTGCTGATGATGGATAGTACATATACAGCGCCTACTCTCACTTAGAGACAAAGCTCGGAGCTTCTTTTTAACTCACAATCTCCTTTACACGACATATGTATACAGTACTGTCTATCCATTTATCTCTGTGTGTGTATGTATGTATGTGTGTGTGTGTGTGTGTGTGTGTGTGTGTGTGTGTGTGT